>JAPYYW010000527.1:0-49852 GCA_030522545.1 Cremastinae sp. A BG-2022a | reverse complement strand
TCTCAAGAAATTTCAACTGATGATTTTACATCAAGTTAACACATAAGGACAAACTTTTGAATAGACTGTCTCGGTTGTACTACCTTAAGGTAGGAGTCGTGTGAAATCGTTTGAGACAGAATTTCTTAAAAATTTGCACAAATCTTCTTTGAGGTCATGTCGAAATATATGCCAAATTTTATTCACCATCTATAGTAATCGAGATATTAATTGTTGAAAGTCGTCAAATTTTTTAATCTCTCATAAGAGCCCATGTTAAGAGTGACAATTTTTTGAAATAAATATCTCTATAACCACATATGGTGAAGCCTCTTTAAATTTTGCACACATGTTAATATAACTTCAAAGGAAATCAGTATAAATTTTGAAAAAATTCTGTCTCAAAAAAATTCAAGTGATGATTTTACATTTAGTTAACACGTACAGCCAAACTTTTGAACAGACTGTCATGCGACTCGTACCTTAACTCTCTTTCGCTCAAACAACAATCCCGCGTGGAATATTTTTGGCTCTCGGGCCCCGATATTATGGTGAATTCTATGTACCCGTTTTCTCGCGATTACCATCTGTCGCGATACCGGAAGTGCTGCTTAACATTCAAATTCCAATAGGAAAAGAACGTGTCAACGTTCTCGAATTTGTGTCGCAATAAAAAAATAAATTGTAAAGTGTACGACGTGTGTCTGTATGAAAAAAAAACAACTGCGAATCCAAAAACTAATTTTTTCCAGAAAAAAAGTAAAAGTGACGATATGTTGAGTCGTCGAAGTAAAAATGCATAAAAATGAAAATCCATCGACGCGTGTAATTTACACGTATCTTTTACGTAAACGATATGTAATTTGTCGTTTTTTCACGACTGTATTTAGACCATGTTCGAATGCGTGCCGCTATCTACATATTTAGCGACTACCGTTAATTCGTTTTGCTTCTGTTACTTTTTACTCTGAAACAATTTTAATGGACGCTCGATGACTTCCGACTGGCGAGGTCACTTTTCCAACCCGCGAAGCAATTTTCCAGGCCGAGGCGAGCGAAACTTTCCGATAATGCACGATTCGTAGCAAGGAAATCGCGCGTTTTAACAATAATTTGTATAAACTCGCGCGTCGAGTCGTAAAAACGATCCGCTCTGTCATTCCGATAAATAACAAGGCTCGCGTTTAGTAACGCGTATAATTAGTAACAATTCAAAAAAGTTTTTTTTTCTCTCTCTCTCTCTCTGTCATTCTCTCACCTGCGTCTTTACCTCGCATTCCGAATCGATGTGAACAGATCGCGCGAAAATGCCCATTTTCCCAATTGTTTTTCAATGCCGACCGGGAGCAGAATTTTCGATGCGAAACGTCATGAAAAAATAAAATTTTATCGAAAACGTATCAAATCAACAAATCTTCGCGCATTGTTTGTCAGTACAGGTCTCGATACGTTTTTTCTTTGCCGGGAATAAAACTTTCGAGAAAAAAAACCCGAGAGTCCGAGACACGGGAGACGACTGACGCATGTTTCTTCCGTACGAGTATAGAGCGCTCGCTCGACGTAATCGAGAAAGTGTAAAGAAAGTGACTTTCATTGGCGATAACCGTTCCCGAACATTCGACCCAAGAATTTTTGTTCTCCGATCCGAGAGCGCGATGCGTATCTCGCGAAATTTATATTCGCCTGCGGGCGAAGGTGAAAAAAAAAATGCTCTCTCCGAGAAGAAAAAGAAACAACGAGATGAGTGGCGATAAAACACGTTTTCTCGTGTTTACTCACCGGACCGGAAGTTCCGCAGCTCGTCATCGTGTTTCCGGTGTGTGGGATCGAAGCGGGCTCCGTGAGTCGAACGGGACGACCGCGAGTATCGAGTCCGGATGACCGGTGCGCCCGCGATTCGCGAGCTTTTTACAAGAACGCCTCGCCGGGGACCGATAAGAGAGCCAACCAGTTCGGTTTTTATCAGCATCAAAATGATATAGACTTCGATAAGACAAAACGCGCCGGATCGCAGCACGAAAAAAAAAACTTTTTTGGCGGGCGCCGAGTCGGACGCACGGGTAAAAACAGCAGCACAGAAGCGAGAGAGCTTCTAGACCGAATTCTCTCTTTTTCTCGGATATATATCATCGTTCCGGCTCCCCAGGATTTGACCCCGAGTTGTACGCTCTTTGGTGGGAACGATGTAAAAAGAGAACTTTTTTTTTTCTTTCAACACGCACATAAATTTATTTCTTTTAACGGATGTATATAGGAAATAGCAACAATACGTGAAACTGTCAAGAATGGAAGAAGGAGAAGAAGGAAGTGGACACTGCTGATATTTTGCACAAGGTTTTTGTAATATACGTCTCCCATTTTCTTTTTTCGATCACGAACCACTGACAGAAAACAATGCAATTATATTTATATTGACAACAGTTTATTATACTTTTTGTTATTTCGTTATCTAAAAAAAATTTATATATCTTGTGAATTATTGATATTTTGGATTTGATTATTATTACACTGAGAGAAATCACGATATTAGATTTTACCATAAAGTGACAACTATATATTGATTATTTTATAACTAAATATATTTTTGTCGTAAAACAAAGTATATTTATGATAGAATCTAAACAGAATATAATTAGTTCCATAATAATTAGTATAATTTTCTACTTGTGTATAGTAAAATCTACCAGTCTTTTTTCTCAGTGTATTATTATCATCATTAATCAAAATTTTCTCGTTTTTTGTTTCGTCATTTGTCACTCTCTTTTAAAACTTGCAAATTCATGCTGACGAGTCGTATATTTCGTTTGGATCACTCTATTTTTGTTTTTCGACGCGCGAAGTGCTTGCAATTATTGATGGACAGATAAAGTGATTAATCTCTGGCGATTCCGATACTATCCGTATAGAGTGTCTAAACAAACGGTCAATAAATTCGTATAGCTTATTGTTTTTATCCTAAAATACTTTTTCGATTTTTTTTAACGTGCTGAACTGTAATTATAGAGTATGCTAAAATAAAGTCTTATTTTTTTAGATATAAATATTGTCGTGCACGAAAATATTTTGTATTTGAGTTATTCCACACCGTTTCGACCACTTTTAGACCACTTTCTATTTTGTTGAAACTTTTTTATCATTTTCTACCCTATTGAAAACCTCTCTGAGAATTTTTTCAGATTTTTTCACACAATCCAAAAAAAGTTATGAATTTTTGAAAAAAATGGTCTTTTTTTTTAATAGTCATAACTTTTTCAAAAATTGAGTTATCGGGACTTTTTTTTTAATTTTCGTAATTAGATGTACTTGTTAATAAAAAAATAGATCAAAATTATTCATATTTATCTTCATGTATTTTTGTTTTGAGTTTTTTGAAAAAAAAAACAAAAATTTCTCGATGTTTACCATTTTTAATTTTTTTTCTATTTGGTCTAAAAGTGGTCGAAACGGTGTGGAATAGCTCATATATATACAAATTTTATAACATGAGTCATTTTTATTCGGTATTAAGATATTCAGCTTTGACTTTCATCATCGTTATTTCTCGTTTATAGTTTGTGTAAAAGCCTCGGAACCTCAGCTTTGCAATAATTTTTCTTAGTAAAGTTCATAAACCACGCAGAACGATAAAAAACTGGGAAATAAACTTTAAGTCGAAGCAAAACACTTGAAAATGTGTGAAAAAAGGAAATGAAATAAAGTAGAAGACAGAAAAAAATAGAAATGGAAGTCTTCACCTGCGCACATTCGTCGTACACGCTAAAAATATTTGTGTTTGTGTTTTGTGAAAAACTTATTTAGATGTGTAGATATAAAGTTCTCTGACAGTGATTATACCGACTGGAAGTTTTTCGAAAGAAGTCCGAGAACTTCGAACGAACGAATCGATAAAATAAAGCATAATATTATGAAAAAATGTAATAAAGTATAAGAAACAGTGAACTCGGGCACGAGAAACTGAAAGAAAAGAAAAGCAAGAGTTGACTTTGAAAATTTCAAAACTCCAATGCGTTACGACGCCCGCCACTAAGTGGCAGCACCGACCGGCGACTCGAGCGCGTATTGCAGCGCGCAACCTAAAAAGGAGTTGAGGGGTTCAAGCGCGTTAAATTCCATCGATAATAAATATTATTCCAGAATTTTGAAAGCCAGTAAACGCTGATTAACCTCTTATTAAACAGAGAAACTTAATTTAAAAATAGTTTAAAGAAAAAGACATTTTACGTCGAGGTTGTTTCACGCAAAGTTTGGAATATTTCAGTCAGCTGAAAAATTTGGTGTGCGAACCCCTTTAGCTCGGCGGGATGACAGAATCGACGAGTGGTGGGAGGCGAATCTTCGTTCCTCGTTACGATCATTGTCGCACACTTGAGAGAAATTTTTTATCCGCGTCGCGAAGTGCATCGTGAAATTCCGGGTCGATGCTCGTCGAGTTGTCTAGCTAGATCCTCATCCCGGACGCCATTCCTTTCGTCCGCGTGCTGGGAATCGGCGAATGGAATGAGGTGAAAAATCTAGCACATCGTATCCCAAGTCGCGCGATCGACCTTCGGTTCGGTGTTTTTTTTTCAATAAACATGGCGTACCGGGGAGTTAAAGGCTCCGACCCGTTCGTTTCGAAAACATCGCGCAACGAGAGATTCGCGCAAATGTCGAAACAGGAGCAAATAATACAGCAAAAAAAGCTCGAGATTCAGGCTAAAATGCAGGAGCTGAAGGCCAAGCAGGCTGTTGAAACCGTCAAGAAACCCGTCAGCTCGACGTCCTCGTCCCCGTCGTCGACTTCGACGACCATCACGACGACTTCGACAACTTCGACGAAAATTGTCAAAAATACATCCTCGACCAAGTAAATTTATTATCCTGACACACAATGCCCTTTTTGCAATAATTTTCTCATTTATCTGACAAATAAAATGCCCAAGATATTTTTGTACAATTTCAAAGTACATTGCTGAATTCTATCAGTGATGAACAATCAAAAACGAGATTTTATCATTTATTTCATTTTTTAACGTAATTACATTATAAATATTAAAAGCATCTCTTGTCATTGTCTAGAATAGCTGGATAAAAATCCATTTATTGATGAACAGAAATAAGGATTTTTTCGTCTTGTTTCCATGGAAAATATTTTGTAAATGTAAAAAGATGCGATAACTATTAAAAATTTTTTTCACGTTCATAACCTCAAACTTGAGAAAAATATTTGACATTGTCTCAAAGAGACAAAAATCAAATATGCAAAAATCTGGATCATATTCGAGTTTTATTGTATTTATAATCTCTCTGTATCGGATCTCGAAATTGTCGAGAGGAAATCAGCGAGTTTCATCTTATTTTGGATCGTTGCCCTGACTTTGATTCAGCCAACTCTTATAGAGGTCAAAGCACGCGATCTGTTTTATTTATAGGAAAGAGGATGAAAAGCCAACTCCGTCGCAGAATGTAAATTTGTTTGCTAACGACGGCAGTTTTTTGGACCAGTTCAAGAAGATAGCAAGCAACAAGGTGAGCGGCAACGGCGGTAGTTCGGGGAGCAGCAACGACGGCGTCAGCAAGGAGGAACCATCGCCGCCCAAGGCGACGGAGAAGAAGGAAGAGAGGAACAATTACGAGAACAATTCGAGGGACAGAAGATGGAGCGGTGGGGAGAAGGGCAGGGACTGGGAGAACAGAAGAGACCGTAGGAGAAGCGATTCCCGGTGGGGAAAGTGCTCAGACCGTCGTCACAGCTCGTCGTCTAGTCCTTCTCCGACGAGGAGAAGATCTTCGCCGAGTCCGGAGTCGCGGCATTACAATCAGCCTCCGCCGAGCGGGCCAAGGCCACAATTCAGTCAGCAGCACGGTCTGCAAAACATGAGCCAGGCTTCGATACCTCCCCTGATGTCGCAACCATTGATGCAGATGACGAACGTTCCACCCCCGAACATAAGAAGCATGGCGCCGGGAATTCCGCCTCCGAACATCCACAGAATGCCTCCGCTGAAGCCTCCTTCCAACAGTTACCCGAGCATCGAAAATCACCAATCAAATCCGAGAATGCCGATTCCTCCCCCGCACATGATAAGACCGCCTCCGCCGCCTCTCCAGCCCATGCCGCCGAACACGACGATTCCGCCGCCCGGCATGCAGATCCAGCAGAGCGTTCCGATGCAAAGCATCCCGGGCCATCCGCACGCTCCTTCGACGCCTGGCCAGCAGCCTCAGCACATCGTTCCTCCCCCTCCGCCGTCTCAGTGCAATATTCCTCCTCTGGGAAGTATGCCCGGCGGCGGAATCTCGAACGCGGGAATCCCGGGCGCGGGTATACCACCGAGCATGAGCCTTCCCAGCGTCAGACCACCGAATTTGCTGCCGCCGATGAACCAGATGCCTCCGAACATGCTAGGCATCTCCGCTCCCCAGTCGATCGGCCCTCCGGGTCCGAGCGTCCCGAATATTCCACCCCCTTCCGTCATTCCACCCATGATCATGTCCGCTCCGCCACCACCCGTCGTCCCCTCGACCATAAACTCCGTCCCGCCTCCCAATCTCAATATTCCTCCACCTAACGTACCGCCTCCCAACGTTCCACCCCCGGTTCTCATTCAAAACGCGCCCCCACCCCCGCGTCTCATGTCGACGACTTATCCCATCCAGAATCCAATGGCCATGTCCGTCGGGAGACCCAACGTTCAGGTACCACCGCCGGTCAGGCCACCTCCGTCGAACGCACTCCCGTCTTCTGATTCAACAGGTATCGAAGCAATATTCTCGCCCGTTCTTTTTTTTCCCCCAAGCATCGCCAATATTTTTATACTTGTTAGACTGATCCATAAAAATCGACCATTTTCGTCTTTTTTGTCGGAGACACACTTTTTTTTATCTAAGATTATGAAAAGAGATGCCAATTTTTATTGTTTTTCGAGATAAAGAAAAGAAAATTAACAGATTTTTTCGGACAAGTCTTATATTAACATCAAATTATAAAAATTACGGTAATAAGTAAAGTTGACGTCAATTTTCACTACTGACAATGAGTTTCAAGTTTGTCCTGTAGAGGCGGAACAACTAGCGCGCATTGTAGCGGATTGCGGGGACGCGATCGAGCAGGAAGTGCAGGAGAAAAATGCCCAAGATCCGAAATTATGGTAACTAGTTTCCCTATTAATTCGATCAATGTTTTATCGATCTGACATAACTCTGTCATTTTTACTCTCATCCTAATTCAATCTGATTTTTAAAATATGCACACTTTAGCCTCGCACTGGTAGAGTCTAAACTTTTGTGTAATTTATGTATAAAGTGGAGTCTTGAAAAATTCATAATCTTCAAATCTTACAAATATGAAAACTTTAATTAAAAATGTATCTTTTGCTTTATAATTTTTTTTTTCAAAATTACAGTATACATTTTTACACGTGCACAAAATTTTAACACATCTTCGTGGAAGATAAAAAATTTGTCGTAAAAATCCTATTCATTATTGTACATGCATCCATATTGGTTGATTATTCATGAAACATTCGTAGAAATATTGCCTGCAGAAATAGTAAAAATTCTTTGCATGCAATTTTTAATCAATAATCGTTGACACTCGTATATTCGTATCACGATTTTTTTCATTAACGATTCATTTTTGTCGCGATTAAATTTGCTAAAACTCATATAGTAAAAAAATATCAATTTGCAGAAATTTTCGCACATAGTAAATTAGTATCATTTATAAAGTTGTCTCTTTCTTTTGATACATCGTTGAAAATAAATTTAGTGGTCATAAAATATTTTCTATTTCTCTTTTTGGTATTTTTAGTTCCTTGAGAAAATTAAAATCTCGTCTCGTGCTTTTTCTCCACCGAACCTGGCAAATAAAGTTTATTTAGGCGTAAATCTTACTTGGCAGCGTTTTAAGTATTATTTTAATCAAGGTTTCTGCACCAAAAGCAAAGTGCAGCGTATCTGCAGTACAGGGGATTGGTGGCTAAATATCGAGCTGAGAAGTCTGAGAAAGAGAACAAAGTCGGAAGTGGAGCCGAGCCTTACTGTCCGGAGGAAGCGCTCAGTGACAACGACGATGTGGAAAAGTCTCACAGGAATTCTTCTCAGCATCGTATGTCTAATTTTCATCTTCTTGAACGCAAAAAGAAGCGAAAAATAATAACGAATGAATAAATTTTCAGCGGATTATCAAAAAGAGGAGAGCAGAGAAGAACGAAAGCGAAAAAGACGGAGTCGATGGAGCGAACCCGACGACAAAGTGGACGTTCCGGCCATCGCGATCCAATCGGTCAACAGGCTCGATTGTGGCGCAATGTTTAATCAGCCTGGTATCGCAATACCCAGTAACATTGGACAACCAACCGCCATAATACCGCCAAAGAATCAAAATGCCAAAGCAAAAAACCCCATGTTGAGTAAAATATCGAGGAATGATCCGGCTCTCATACAGTATGCGAGGCAAACCTTCGGCACCCTCGAGCTGAGTGAGGAACAGTGGAAAAAAGCTGAAGATCACTACAAAGTTGGTCAATTTTTCAAAAGTTTCAGTCAGTTCGATGATAATTCGTCATCCAAAAAAAAAATACAAAACCTTTCGAAAAAGAGAATCGAATGTGAAAAAAATATAACACAGGGTTTCGAAGTCATTTCGCCAATTATATTCATAATTCTTTTGTAATTTTTTTAATTTTTTGGTATATGAATCAAACATGATTTTTCTCTTGGTCAGTTTGCGCGATCGTCATCGAATTGCCTCAAAACTAAATTTATTCAAGTACAAATATCGAATGCGAAAATAATTCGTTCAAATTTTTCGCAGATCAATCTTTTATATCAAAACTTGTTGAGAAAGCGGGAAGAGGTGAAAAGATTAGAAGCGCAAGGTAAACATAAGTACGAGTACGACAGCGACGAAGAAGTCGAAGGAGGAACCTGGGAGCATAAAATACGATCAGCGGAAATGGAAGCGACGCAAATGTGGGCGGAAGAATTGACGGCACAAGCCGAGGGAAAGCATCACATCGGTGATTTCTTGCCACCGGACGAGCTTAAAAAGTTCATGGAGCAATACAGCGCGCTGAAGCAGGGCAAGGAGCCTGACCTCAGCGATTACAAAGAGTTCAAATTGAAGGAAGACAATATAGGTAATTTTCAATTGAAGTACTTGCACGAAACTGCTTCATAGATAATTGCTTATAAATTTATATAAACGTTCTTCAACACTGTACACAAGTATGTGTAAAATTTGAAGAAGCTTCACCGTGTGAAGATCGAGATATATATTATTGAAAATTACATTTTTTTATAGTTGGATACCTCGATAAGAAATTATAAATATTTAAGATAATTTACTTAAAAAAATATGTTATCTCTAAATTATACATTTTTTTTTATTTTTTCTTCTTTTCCTCAGGCTTCCAAATGTTGCAAAAACTCGGTTGGAGCGAAGGTCAAGGTTTGGGGAGCGAAGGAAGTGGACGCGTCGAACCCGTTAACAAGTAAGTCTACATTGTTTTTCCGTCTCGAATGATTTTTCATCAATATTTAAATTAATTATCTTTTGCAGAGCTACGAACAGGCTTGACAGCTCTGGTCTCGGAGCGGAAAGACCTGATGGAGTTTCACGGGACGATGACGAGTTTGACGCATACCGAAAACGAATGATGCTGGCCTATAGATTTAGGCCAAATCCTCTGGTAACCTTTACTAGAATTTCTTATTATATTTTTTAAAGGAATCTGTTGCCTAAATAGTCTATTGAACAAATTTTATGAAAAATTTCTACTTATCGTTTATCTGATATTGCAAATGAATTTCTAATGAGTATTTAATATAATTTAATTGTTAATTATTTTTTTAAATTCCATTTCAAAAAATGTTTTTTTTTCTTTACAGAACAATCCAAGAAGACCGTATTACTAATTTAACAATCATAATCAACGCACTCGTGGCCATACGCGAGAACCGACTCGAACGTCGTTTTCTATTTAAATAAAAAAAAACAAACAAACATTATAAGAATAAAGAAATATTGTCGTTATTTTATATATATATGATAGCGAAATACATCGAGTATTGTACAATCTATGATGTACTTGTTGATTTAAAAAAACAAATAAGTGCATCGTTCAATAATGAAAAAAAAAACTCGTGTGTTGAAACTTTATCAAGGACCCCGATCATACACATACCTACAAATTCTGCTTCTCATTGGCCAGTCGTCCAGGTTCAAAGTTCGTGACATATAACCTCAAACCTTCGTTTCTACAAATCACTCGAAAAACAAATTTCTCCTAATAATTTTTGATTCTTTTGTTCCAAGAATAAAATAAATTCTTCATTCCTTCAAAATTTCGTATCAGACCATTGTTCGTACCTTTCAACAATTCTTATTTTATCAATAAGAAAGTGTCATCACCTTTTTTGTTTTTATTACACGAGGAATGTGATTGGCCAACAATTTTTATTATTATGAAACCGGTAAATTCGCACACGTCATTTTTCCTCACGCAAACCTTAGCTGCAGTGACTCGGAGCACGTAAATAAATTAAAATTTTGAACAAATTCGTTTCATTTTATTTGGAATAATAACGGGATCGCACAAACGTCATCAATCAGAGACACGAATTTTTAACACTTGGCACTTCAGTGAGTCATGTGCTTGTCGTTCTCTTCAGAGGTAGGACGATATTTTCGCTCTTGTCGCTCATTATCTTTTTTTTTTTGGAGGAATTCTGATAACGTCTCTCGTTATCGTTTTTAATTATCTTTCTTTCCGAATTTAATTGGGAGTGCTTCAGTGAACTTTAGATCTCTGAAGAAGGTACAACGAAATTTTAAATTTTATTCTTTTGTTGGTCCAGAAATCACAGAAGCCCACAATGATTGAAACTGCAAAAAAACTTTTTTTCAATCTGCTGCGATGTCTGATCGTTCAACTGCACTGTTTGTTTGACTGCCTTGTTGATTTTGTATTCGCCACATACTACAATGGCAAAGAAAAGAAAGTTCCGCCTGTGAAAAACAAATTACTGCTGGAAAGTGGAGTTTCACTGGCTGATAAAATTCGGTAAGAACAATCCCTATTATTTATTTAACTTGTCATTAACTTGAATTTTTTTTCAATAAACTCCATTGTCATAGATTTAAAAAAAAACCTTCAATTTGTTCATTAAAAACTGAAAATAAACAATTTTTTGCAGAAAAAAGGAAATCTCGTCGGAGGAAGTTGTAAAAGCTTTCATAGAGAGATGCAAAGAGGTCAATGGTTTGTTGAACGCCGTAGTGGTCGATTGCTACGACGCTGCTATCGAGGAAGCAAAAAAAGTTGACGAGTTCTTGAAATCGAATCCAGATGTAAAAACATTAAAGGAGAGCAAGCCATATCTGGGTGTGCCGTTCACCACCAAAGAGAGCAACGAAGCAAAGGGTAAAATAAAATTTCAAAAACCCATTAAATAATTAAATTGGCATATATTTTCAGTATGAACCGCTGTTTTCAGATTTGCCTCACACAATGGGAATGACATGCAGAAAAGATCATATATCAATGGAGGACGCGACCGTCGTCGGTTATTTGAAATCAGCTGGTGGAATTCTGATAGCGAAAACGAACATCCCGGAGAACAATTTGTGGGTAGAATCGAGGAACAATGTTTACGGTCAAACGAACAATCCTTACAACACGACGAGAACGGTTGGAGGAAGCAGCGGGGGCGAGGGCGCGATTGTGGCGGCTTGCGGGGCGCCAATCTCGATCGGCAGCGACATCGGAGGCTCGGTAAGAATGCCGGCGTTGTTCAACGGAGTTTTCGGCCACAAGCCAACCGAAGGTCTCACTCCTCTGCGAGGAATCGGTATGAGGTCCGTCGATTTTTGCTCGTCGATGGCAGAGGCCGGGCCAATGGCCAGAACAACTGAGGATTTGGCGCCGCTGCTCAAAGTCCTGATCGGGAGCAACGTTTCGAAGGTCAAGCTCGACGCGCCTGTCAACTTGAAGAATTTGAATATTTTCTATCAGGAAGGCTCCGGAGATCTCAGAGTTAGCAACGTGAACAGCGAAATGCGTCTAGCCCTGACCAGAGCTGTCGAACACTTCCGAGAGATCACTGGCTCCGCGCAGAAAATTCGGTTGCCTGGCACGGAGTACAGCTTCCGTTTGTGGAGATACTGGATGGGCAAGGAGCAAGCTGATTTCAAGTCGGACATTATGAACGGAAAAGTCAGTTTTTATCATTTTTTTTTCATCAATCAAATTAATTTATTAATTATTTATTTTGCGTTGCAGGGACGAACAAACGCTGTCGCGGAGATGAAAAAATTGCTTACGAACAAATCGGAGATAACGTTCGCGGTTTTGATGAAATTGATGAGCGACGACTTTTTCCCTGCTGAGAAGGATGAATGGGCGACGAGCGTGACCAAAACTATGAAGGAATATCTTCTCGTACGTTTTATTTATTTTTTTCATTCGCAGACACAAAATCATTTATTGGGGATACAAAATGATGTTTTTATCGTTATTTTATTCAGGATAAACTCGGTGACAACGGCGTATTCTTTTATCCATCCTCGCCGTTTCCTGCGAGCTATCATCACTCTTATTTCCTGAGGCCATTTAATTTTGGATACTGGTGCATATTCAACGTTCTCAGAGTTCCGGTCTGCCAAGTACCGATGGGTCTGGATTCCGAAGGGTTGCCCCTTGGCATCCAGGTAAGAATGCTATTTTTATTTTCATATTTAAATAATAAACAAAAAAAGTAATTTAAAAAATTTATCTGATTTTTAGGTCGTCGCTGCACCATTTAACGATCATCTCTGCATCGCGGTGGCCAAGGAACTCGAAAAAGCATTTGGTGGATGGGTCGCACCCTCTTAGTTCAGCAATATCGATTTTTTAATTAGTTTTTCAATCTTTTTTCGATTTCATTCCAAAGCGCTCTCTTGTACACGATAGCATCACAACTGTTCGTTCTTTTCGATCGATTTCGAGACCGATACAAGGATTTATCGCGGAATACGTGGGGATTTACGGTTCTATCATAAAACGAGATCACAAAAGATCGGTGTATGAAATAACTCGTATGTTTATTGAAATTAAGGAAAGAATATCATAGAGGATATTAGGTAAGGGATTTTAATTCTGTCTTGTTTTTTTTCTATATAAAACTTTCAATTTGAGGATGTTACATCCTCATACTTACAAAAAGTTCAGATTTTTATATTATACCATGAGATTATGTAACATTTGTCAAACAAAACAAAACGCACTCTTACATGGTCCATTCTGTTTTCAAGTTTACGTCGAAATGACCAATAATACGGAGAATTTAATAGAAAATGGAAAACTGATCATATAAGTATTGAACAAATATGCTTCCAATCTTTACAGATATTGGGAATCCCATTCTTGTAAAAATGAATAAGTATTTAAAAATAATTATTTAATAATTATCATGTTTAATAAATATTTATCGGTTACCAAAACAAAAAATATATTAGTTCTATCATTTAGCAGTTATTATGATCTAAAAATAAATTTGTAAAAAAAATAAAATCTTTTGTGCCACTTTAAAATCATATAAAATGGAATAAAAATCGAAATAGACCAAATCAAGGGCTTCGTTCAGAGGATATGTACGTAAATTTCAATTTTCAACTTTAATACAAAATCTGTATAATTGTCGATTAAAAAAATTCCATTCATTGATATGCATGAAACGTAACGATTAACATTATTCTTCTTTATTACAAAAAAGAACAGTTCTTCGCTTTATCCAGTATTCGGCAGCGATATCTTTGCTGTTGAGCGGAATTTTAGAAATAAAAGCTGTCGAAAGTGAGCCGATGAATCGAAGGTACGATTTTTTATTCAAATGTGACGAGAAATTTAAAGGACAGAAATAAATATTGGTCTGTCGATGATTCTCAGGCTCTGACGTATCAATACAACTTGGTTGCAGGCGGATCATAGGCATTGGATTCCAGTACAATTTTGGCTGGCTCTCGCTGAGCGTGCAACGTTCGATGTCCCAGCGAGCCCCAGTCAAATAAATTCCGTGAATGTGAATGGCGTTGACAAAATCAGTCGGCGCAGACGTGAAATTGCAAGGCTTTGTATTGTCAGTTTTTATTTTAGTCACTTCGTAATTCAACGTAAAACGATCTAACGGGACCTTACTTTTTCGCGAAAATGTTTGGCACACAGCGAAAAGGAATCTTCTGCAATTTATGATTCCACCCAGCCACAGACTCCCCTCGTAGTGTCCAAACTTTGCCCAAGAAGTCAAAAAAATACGACGACTCGACAGAGAATGGATAAAACGCGACAGAGACGAGCAGTCGATGCTGCTCGTTATTTCCAATTCTTCCAGCCTCATCCAGTCTTCGGGAACTTTGTTACGTGTCAAGGGATTCACGTACTCGTACTCGAGCTCGCACGCACGTGTTTCAACTTTTACAAGAGCCGAAACAATTTTCCCGATTAACTCGTTGTAGAACTTAAATTGCTCGATAATTACAATGTTTAGCGGTTCCTCGTGACACTCCTTGTATTCATTTTTAACGCCCGCGAGATCCAGTCGACCTTCGTTGTCTTTCAGGGAGAGTTTCATCCGGACGTCCTCGAGAATGTCTCGCAGTCTAGGAGGATTCGACTCGTCCGGGTGCGCAGATATGTCGCTGTCGATGAAAGATAAACTCCGGGCCAAAGAGTGCACGAAGTAGTCGGAGTTCTCGCAATCTCGCAGGATCGCCGCGTTGTCGTCGAGTCCGAATATCCCAGGAGGTGCGTCTCCGTCCGGCAGACATTCCTTGATGTGTCTGATGAAATCGCGGTACTCGGTTCTGTTAGGCACGGAATACTCTTGGCCTTCCGAAGCGAAACGTGCTCCGCAGTCGAACAAATAATTCGTGGTCGACCGGAGAAGCTTCCTGTTGCAAAAGTCTCGCAGAATGACTCGCAGACATTTGCGATCTGCGATGTCTAAAATTCGTCCACCATAGTAACACTCTCCCACCATGTAATTCAGAATTTTGAGCAGGTTCTCCTCACAAGCTTCCTCGTAACTAACTTCGAATTTCCGATTACTCGTCGCACTTTCGCTTTTAAGGTTTTGAAAAATTTGACGCAGACATCCGACCGATATTTTGAAATCCGAATCTGTGAATTCGTACGGCGTCGCGTTCCAACCACGGTCGTAAAATCTTTTTCTACCGGTCACAACCGCGTGGAAGAAGCAGAGAGCGCAGACGAGCTTGGAAAACGCTCGCGCATTGTTCCCTCCGTTTCGAATGTTGTAAAAGCCGGGATCGTCCAGCGGCTCCGTGGCGTAAAAATCGAGGAGACTCCTCTTTATCTGGTCCGTCGGTTGCTCGCAGTAAACTTTCGTCCCGTCGTGGAGTATGCTTATGGGAAACTTCGTGCTCGGGTAGCTCGTCAGCCACAGGCGAAAGGACAGAGCGGTGTTCTCGTTGTTGCCGAGCGACTCTGATATTTCCTCCAGTCTCGCGAGCCACTCGTCCGAAGCGAGATGACAGTTTTCCAAAAGGATCCAACCACCGTGTTTTCCAGCTGTTTCTATTTTATCTTCGATCTCCGAGTACTCCGAGTACGAGGTCGGCGGTATCGAAAATCTCAGGAGTTTCGATGAATATCCGATCGTCTTCGCCCATTTCTTTATCAAACCGAATGGCTCGAGATAACTCGGCAGCACGAATATCAGAGGAACGACACAGCTCGATTCGGCGTAAGAATGCGCGATCACGTTGTCCCTCATCCTCGTCGACGAGCTCGAAGTTATCGAATTCCATCCGAGCGTGTTCTGAACCAGTCTCAATACTTCGCCCAAAGTTTTTTCCGGTCTCAGCCGATTGACGAGTATCAGTCGCTGGAAATCTGTTAACTTGTTCATCCAAGGTGCTGGCAGAGACTCATCCCGATCACCGTTCCAATATGATTCCCAATTCGCATAGTCTTCCTGGAAACTCTTGGACAAATCCTGGAAAACGTTCGGCAACGCGTTGCCGAGCTGCTGGGCGAGAAGAAATTTTCTATCCCTATAAACCAGAAATAATGAAAAAACGAGGTTTTTTTGTGTAATTATTTCTTAAATAATTTTATTTTATTCCATCTTTTCCAAGTTGTCGACATTTTTTAAAGTTTATAATAGAAAAATAGAAAATAACCTTATTTCAAAAGAACTCGTCAGAGAAACTGATTCGGAACCGAGGCTGTAGTCGTCCTCGCACTTGCAGTCCATCACCTTGGTGAGGAAGAGAGCTCGGAGCTCGGCTCGGTCCATTTTCTTGGTGTCGAGAAGAATTTTGATGGAAAGGAGAAGAGAGTAAAGAAGTTTGTGCTCATCCAGGAGAGCGTTCCTGACGCTCGCATCCAGAGTCAGAGTAAAGGACGATCCGAGGTAGCTCAGACGTTTGTCGAGGAGAACGCTCCTCAACGAAGTATCGATGGACCTTACGTAAAGCCGAACAAACCAATCCAAAGAGAATCTGTACATGTGATTGAAATCAACGAGACATGCCAAAGTATCGTAGAGGGCCGCGCAGTAGTGGGTCAGAGGTCTGTAGGTCATCCGGAGCTCGTTCATTTCACGTTCCGTCGCGGTCGCCGTTTCGACTTCTCTCATTTTAACCTCGTGGGACAAATTTTTCCAACGATCGAGGGTCTCTATGGCTCGCTCGTCCTCGATTATGTTAACCTTCGAGCCGGAGAGCACTTGGAGAATTTTCTCCTCCTCCTGCTCCAGGAGTCTTCGATTGGCAGCGCTCGTCAACATCAGCCGATCGAACGTGTCGCGAAGCTCGGGTCTCTCTCGCGAGACGATTATCTCCAGGAGACGGTCCTCCAGGTCGTCGTTCGCTAGAGTAAAATTAACGACGCTGAAACGTTTGTACATGTTGTGAGGCTCTATCAGGCGTCGGCTCGAAGATGCTTCGTTGAAGAAAATTCTGCTCGTCATGTAGAATCTGAACGAGGACGAGGGGAACGCCTGGGACGTTCCGAAGTAGCGGAGAATAGAGGGCGTTTTCTCGAGGTACTCAAGACGATCAAGGTTCTCCAGCAGCACCGGCACATTTTTTTCCATGCAACCTCGAATCTCGGCGAACCATCTCGGATTCGTTGGCTTCACGACGACGAGACCGTTCGAAGATTCGACCTGCTTTATCCACATGTTGGCTTGATTCTGAGGATCGAGGATCAGGGGCCAGAGAAGCGAGTGTTCCAGGATCGAAGCGTTGGCTCGATTGAACGGAGAATTTACCGATAGCCGATGACACCGATAAGTCGCGTCCGACGTTCCCGGAGAACGACGAATTTCGCTCGATCGCAGCGAGCCCAGAAACTCGTAAGATTCTCCGGAATTCGGAATTCCAAGATCGTCCAGTTGTCCTCGCCACTCGACGACTCGTTGATGCCTCTGGCTCGCGCTCAAGGAGCTCAGAATGGCAACGATACCGCAAGACAGCAGCACGTCACCTGCCAGGTTGTCGCAGGTACGAGCCAGAGTCTCGGTCGCCTCGAGCCATCGAGCTTTCTCGCCTGCCAAGCTGGCGATCAGAGCTTCCGCCCGATTCAACTTTTCCGTGCAGCTGGCAACTTCGTTCTCCAGCTGCAACTTTTTCGCCAGCGTTGCTTGGAGACTGGCGTTCAGGGCAGCCAGTTTGTCATTCAGAGCCGCGAGACTTTTTCTCTTTTCGTTCAAATATCGAAGACTCGCGTTGCACTCGCGCTCCGCGGCCGCAAGTTTCTCCTTCTTCGGCGCAACCACCTTGGCGACCTCGTCGTACGAGACCATGGCCCGGACCCACTTGCACAGACCCTCGGCGGCGCTCGACGCCTTCGCGACGATGTGCGGCATGAAACTCTCGTCGTTCATGTAACTCTTGTTGACGACGCTCATCACGGACGCCGGAATATTGTCCTTGTCGTAGTCCTTGAGGTTCTGAAGAAAATTCATGTCCCCGAGGATACGTTTGCTCGGCGCCCAGTAGTCGATCGACTTTTTTCCCGTCACCGGGTCGGTCGAGCGATCCGGAGGGACCCCGAGCATCACGCAGACCGCGGCCAGGACCAGTTTCACCGTGTCCGGAGGATTCTTCATCGCCTTCACCAGCGTAATGTCCGCCGGTTTGAGAGTATTCAACGCGGCTATGGCGTCCTCGAGGATCGGAATCGCCACCGCGAGATCCGCCTCGCATTCCTCCTTCAGTATGCCAGCAACCTCGGCAATCCCATTCGCGACTTCTTCCTCCCGTTTCACCTGTATCGTCGCCTGCTCTACGCTCACGTTCTCCCTCTCGATCTTGCGCATCGTTTCTGCCGTTTCTCTCGCTGAGAGCTCCAATTCCGGTCGAAGCCTCGTCAACGTTGATCTCATGTTCCTCACTTCCTCCTCGGCCGACTTCAGCTTGTCCAGTCCATTCAGATATTTCTCTCTCGAGACCCGAATCTCGTTCTGCCTTCTGTTAATCGAGAGACCATACAATTTAGCCATGTGAATAAACGCCGATACCGGCAAACCCCGATACTCGCTCGCTGGCGAATTTAAAACCATATCTTCGCTCGCTTCCGAGATGAGCATGCTCTTCCAAAAATACTTACTCGCGGTGATGACGCCCGTTCTCACCTGACCGTCGATGTCGATGTCTTTCACGAATTTGTTAGCGATCTCCGAAAGAGCCTCCTCCGGCCAATCTTCGTAACAGTCAATCGTGCACTGATTAAGAATTTTAATGAAAACTTGACGTCCCAGTTGCTCCCTTCGCGACATTACAGACCGGTCGAAGTACAGAACAAAGTGAAGTTTTTCTTGACACTTGTCGTAAAAATAATCCATTATCTCGTGGCTGGGCATCTCGCGATTGCGATCTCCCTTTTGAGCCAGCAGCCGACATCTCTCCACGATTCTGTCCCGTTCGTCCACCGTGAAGAAATCCGGACTCGTTATCCGTCCGGTTTTCATCAGACTGCATATGTCCTCGAGAACGTCCGGACAGTGGGTCGAGCCGACTATTTCGCGATCGCTGATGAAGAACGTCGAGTCGCTGACTCTCTGATTCGCACCGGATACGGTAAAATCATCACCGACGTTCTCCCCTATGCAATTCATACAAGTGCGTTTCAAGTCCTCTCGCCAGGCGAATTCCGTCGACTTTGGTGTCATTATCGTCTCGATGACCCGAGCGCTCAATTCCTCCAGGCGCTGAGACTCGACGTACGCGGCAAGAGCCGTGAGCGACCTTCGACCGGAACTTCCACCGAGGCACAACATCAGCAGACTCCCACCAGGAGTGTCCAGAATTCTACAGATTCTCACGAGATGTTCCAGCATCTGTGGAAAAATAATTATATCCAATTTATTCTTACTGTGCTCGTTGTAGCGTTCGAGGAAGAATATTGCTCGATTCTTGAAAGCGTCGCGAGAGCACGTTATCTCCTCGTATCGATACTTCGCACCGTTGATTCTTGCCTCGACGCTGTTCCGGCTCGTTTCACCTCCCTGAGGATTATCCGGCAGTCGCATAAAATTCGAGAATATGAGATGACGAAAGCTGTCCGCGGTCAATTGCTCGACACCTTCCGAGCTGTGCTTCGGCAGACCGTCGAAAACCGTCTCCCAGGAATCCTTGAAGTGCGAGGCTGCGGATTCTTTCATTTTCGTGAAAAACCAATCCAAGTCGTTCCGATCGGTTATACGGTCGGCGAAGGTCCTGATCGATTCGTGGACCCAGAGTCGCATCAGGGTCACCTTCGTCTCCGCGGAGTCCTTGTGGATGAGGCTGCAACCGTCGATAAGACGACTCATGTCTCGGAGGTTGAAGCGATACTGCAACTTGCTGGGAACTGGTCTGAGGTTCTGAACGATGGAAGCGTAAACTTCGAGACTCGCTTGCACAATGTTCGTGACGCTGTTAGAAACGTCAGCGCCGAACATGTTGGTTCGTAGATTAGCCAACAAAATGCTGTGATAAATCCGAAAAATCGACTCGTTCGTTGAACTTTCGATTTTGTACAGATTAAAGTGACGAAAAAATCGGGTGGACTCGCTCCAGTCACCGGTCGTGGCCTCGTCGCTCCGCGAATCCAACGCGCCAAGAAAAAGTACGTCGTCGAGCGAAATCTTTGCACCGCTCTCGGGATCGTACAAATATCCTCGATGTCGCTTTTCGTGGATTTCGAGATTTTCGCAGTACTGTCTGACGATCCCTCTGAGAATGACTTCGCGCTTCGACGTCGCAGCGATGCTCATGTCGTCGACGAAATTGACGCAGAGTCGAGCATCCTCGCCCGGTCCGTAAGCTCGTTTCGTAAGTTTCTTCATTCTCGATAGAAACACGCTCTGAAGAGTTTTCGATGTTTTCAGGCAAGACCGAGAGTCGCCGGAGAAGCTGTTGAAATTCGATTTATAAAGATTCGAGTTCATTTTCGTTTTTAAAAGGTGTCGCATGTACAGGCTCTTTCCAGTCGCCGTTTCGCCCGAGATTATAAAAGGCGCGCGATACTTTACGTGAATCTGAAAAAGACTCATGTAACGAACGCTGTCGACCGTCGAGACGTAACTCGTCGCGTTGGCTTTGGAATCCCAAAATTGGTCGATCGCGTCTCCAGTCGTGGTCTCTTTCTTGACCAAATCCGAGCAGTGTCTCCAGTACCCGGATCCGCTTTTTCCGACGGTGAAGACGTACATGTTGTCCTGAATTAGTCCCTCGCTCGGTGGACTCACAACGTCGTACCGAAACTCCGGGTTCGCTCGCCACATTTGCTTGCAAAACTCGTCGAGGATGATTCGATCTTCTCTGTTCAAAGATCCACTCAAGCCCCAAACGATCGACATCAGCATTGCAGCTTGAGACCAGGTATAAAAATTTCCAGTGTACAATTTAGCTCTTTCGTCATTCAACTGAAACAAAATAATCTGTTCATATTTAGGAATCTCAGCAACCATGGAATTTGATAATTGTCACTATACTAACATTTGTTATCGTATTCTGTATTTTTTCCTCCTCATCGTGGTATCGTCGATCGGTGGAGGAAAGCGCGGAAGACTCTTTTGAAAATTTATTTCGCTGCTGCTGATATCCTCCGGAATCCAGGGCGTGCATCAGAAAAATTTCAAACAGCCGAAGCACAGAGAGCACCCTGTGATTATCATTGATCACTAGACCGTTGAATCGCGTTGGCAAATTTTTTCTTAAAAATTTCAGAGAAGCACCGAGCGACCAATTGAACAGGGATGTCAAAAAAGTTGCGTATTCATCATTCGTGTCGTCAATTTCTGTACTACCGTTCGAACGAGGTACGATGCGATTTTCACGTTGACGTTCGACGATCCATCGTTTTATTCTCGCTCTCCAATCCATCGTCGAAAATTCCTCGATGTAAACGACCCCGCAGTGCGAAATTGTCGCCGGAGTGGCCTGGATGGTGCTCGAAGTTTCGAAAATGACGGAAGTCGAGTCAGCGAGACGAATTCTCTCGCCGGAGCTCAGGGACAGAGTTCTGTTGTTCTCGTCGATGAGACTGTTTAATTTTTCGATGGATGGAGCGCGCAGAGGTCCGTCCAGCACGAGCCAATGCCAGTGTTCTTTCCTGTCCATGTTCAACTTTTCTCCAGCGATAAAAGAACGAAGAATTCGCGTCAAGACTCCGTCCTTCCAGTCCAATTTTCCCGAATCTTCGTAATCGCCGAAGAGGTCTTCGCTGGTCAGGGACTCGTGGTGAATCCTTACGACGTCGACGACCGGAGAGTCGTTCGACAACATCAAACTGCGAGCCAGAGTCTCGATGACCATCGTTTTTCCAGAGAGCACGGAGCCAACGACGATGACGGTCTGTCTCGCGAGCAACGACTCGTAAAGCTGAATTATCTTCAAAATAAGAGCCAACCTCGATTTCTGGTCTGACAGAGTGTTATTTAACGCTCGACGAATCGATGACGAGAGATTTTCGTAATTGGGTGGAGGCAAGAAGACTCTTGGAAAGAGATCGTCCATTAAATGCTGAAATTCACTGAGATTGGAAGAATTCGTGAGTTTCGGCAGGTGAACGTCGACGAGAGCGCGCACGAGCAGGGTTTCTTCCGGATCGTCGGGAAAACGTGTTTTCAGTGAGCAGACCGTTTTCAAGATCGATTTTGTCATTCTCATATCCCAATCGTTGAAGTGACCGACGAATTTGCGAAGATTGGAGCCCTGTTGGCTCGAGTACTTTTCGAAAACACGAATTTTCTCAGCCAGAACTCGAGACTGCGAGAAACCTTCGGCGAAGAGAGAAACCTCGACGATTCGTCTCCTGTCCGGGAACGCGTAGGCGATCGGTCGAAACAGAATTTTCAATGCATCGGGAAAAAAATAACTGGCTCGAGAGTTTATCGGGTGAGAGGATATCGTTCCGATCACGAAGCAATGATTTTCCATGCTGGAAATAAAAGTAATTCGCTGAGCGAAGATTGAGAGACTTCGAGTTGATATCGAGTCAAGATTTTTGAAGAGCAGCCAGCAGGAAGGGCAGGACGACGACGAGCGACTCGTGAGACCCTGGAAAACGTTCTCCATGAAACGACAGTCGTCCAAATGTCGTTCAGCACCGTCGAATACTCTCAAGTCCACCCCCAGAATGTGAGCTAGAGCTCGAACAGTCTGAGTCTTCCCTGTCGCTCCAGGACCGTAAGCCAGGCCGTAGAGACGATTCCGATGGGCTTCCATCAAACTGTGAAAACATCTTTCCGTCAGTGGTGTCCTGACGAACGCATCCCTCTGATTGCAACTGCTGTACTCGCAACCGTAAAAAATGTCCGTGTCGAGTATAGATACTTTGACTTCATTTTTATCCGAGTAGTAACGAATCTGCGATTTCCAAGAGAAATCTTGGCGTGCTAATCTGCTTCCGTCCTTTTCGACTCTGGTCATAATCAGCCTGGTGACGTCTCGCTGCTCGTAGCACAGAATAACAAAGAGAACGAGCATCCTGCGACGCGTTCTCGAAGTTTTTTCACCTTTCAGCATGGCCAGTAAGATCTCGATGACGTTTGATTGCTCAAGCTCGTGCACATGGAGAATTTTCATTGCGGATTTAAGATCCGAGTTGTCCAGAGCTCGTTCCATCTCGCTCGTCCAGTAAAGCCACAAACCGCTGATTCCAGCTAATTCGATCGGACGATCCGTCAACGCGGCGACGAAATCTTTTTCTCGTTTCTCCGATCCCAATTTTTCGCGAGGCAAGCTGTTGAAACATTGAGAAATTTCAGTTTTAATGGTTCGCTTAATAGCAATCTCGGTGATGAGAAAAGAACGTACGAGGGGAGAGCACTCGACCGAATCAGTATTCGATTCATCGTTCGAGCAAACAAGCGAGAATTCTGTACCGGAAGTGTCGATGATCGATTGGACGTGATAATTATCCTTATCGAAGGAACATCGCACGCCTCTCATGTCAGTGAAACACTTTCGCACGAGTAATCTCATTTTTTTTGAATACTGAGGCTCAAAGATAATATCGATGACTTCGCGATCGGAAATGAAGTAAAATCTGGGAAAAAATCGCCTTATTCGTTCAACAAAATGTTCAACAGTCTCTCTGACAGTCTCCAGAGTTTTTTCACCCTGCGACATGATCTCAGTGAGCTTCGAGGACTCGTCGGCGATCGCTCGAAATCGGGGCTCGCTCAGTATAAAATCTTCCACGGTACAGACAGCCTGACTTTTTACACTATAAAACGAGTCACGGACTCTCTCGAGTTCCTCGTCCGTGACTTCTCCGCGAAAAACAAGCTCGAGATTGAGCCAGTTGCTCCGAAGACGCAGCCAGGTTCTCACGATGGAGCCGACGCTGGACAGAGACTCTGAGAACTCGGCGAGTTCCGAAGCGATTGGTTTCACAAAGTAGGAAACTCTCATCTCGCTTATCGCGACCTCGTGTTCCTCCAGGAGAGTCTCGATCTCGTCGAGGTGAAGAAAGGTCTTGGCGGAGGGTTCGAGGACGGAATCCGCGATCCGAAAGTCAACGGTCTCCCACCTGGCGACCATATCGTGGAGTCGCGTGGCCAGAGCCAACTCCTTGTTCGCGCCGATGCTGATGACCCGATATTTTTCCATATCCTTGGCGAGGTCCAGTCGTATGAGCTTGGCGAGAGTGGTGCCCGCGTCCGGAGCCGATATCGACGGTTCTCCGCTCGATCCTGGGCCCTTTCCAGCATCGAGAGCCGACGAGGAGGACAAGGAACGCGAGCGATCGCCGCTGACGACGCTCAGCTTCCGGCTCTGCTCGTAAATGAGCGAAATCTCGCGCCAGTGTCTCTCCCTGAGGGACGGATTGCAGACGCAGTCGATGAGCTCGAGGTGTCCCTCGAATCGTCTGACCTCCTCGAGGACCTGCGAGCACAGGCTCAGCGGAGCTGGCTGCTGCATCGGGTCCGGATCGTCCACGATTCCCGTGTACATTTTAATACGCCTCGCACCACCGGACTGGCCTCCCTGCTGCATGTCGTTCTTTATCTTCGCCTTGATACTCGAGTTCAACTTTTCCAAATTCTCCCGATAGTGATGAACCGTCTTCTCGCGAACCTGGCTCGCGTCGATGTACTCGAAGGGCCCGTGCATCCAGACCGCGTGATCGCGACGCCACTCCTTCACGAGATTGTTCAGAGTGCTGACAGGGACGAGAATTTCCCGAATTTCCTCAACGCTCGAGAAACTCGTCTCCGGGAATTTGAAGAGACTCTCCTCGTAGTTTATCTCCCGAATCTTCCGGTCGAGCTCGTCCAGCAGGCCGATGAGGTCGTTCAGATGCTCCTCGTAGTCGTCGACCCTCGTCGCGTCGTCCATAAAGTCTAGAATCTCGAACTTCGGGATCGCGGCCTCGATATCCTGATTCAGCCGCGTTATTCTCCTCTGGAGCTCGTCCTCGAGCTCGCTCTTCATCGCCTCGCACAGGGTGTTGCTCTTGACGACGATCGGCTTTATCTCGGCGAGCCAATTTATCGTCGCTCCGTTCAGCCGGGTGTGCCTCTCCGTCATGTCGCTCGTCACGGCGAGA
The DNA here is from genome assembly GCA_030522545.1 of Cremastinae sp. A BG-2022a. NCBI lineage: Eukaryota > Metazoa > Arthropoda > Insecta > Hymenoptera > Ichneumonidae > Cremastinae sp. A BG-2022a. The sequence continues at coordinate 24,839 of JAPYYW010000527.1, read as the reverse complement.
AGGGAATTCAGCATCTCGACGGACTTCGCGACTCGCTCCTCGAATTCCTCCAGGACTCGGGTAATCGACGAGTAGGCGATCAATTCGCTGAGCTGAAACAATTCCCGAGCTGTATTCGGTACGTTGACCAATTTGTCTCTCAAATCGCGAAAATCCTGACAAATTTTTTCGTTAAACTCCTCGTGGCGGTGCAGCATGCCGTTAACGAGGGTTTTCCTCGCACCAGCGATCTCGCCGGTCAGGCTCGCCCTCGCGGGGCTCTGGTCCAACTTACCGAGGTCGAACGAGTCGAGGCTCTCCGGAATCCCGCTGGCGCGCTCGTTCAGCTCGTTGAGAACGTTTACGCTGGAATGAAAGTCGATCTCGGTGTCGTCCGGCTCACCGAGCGTCGACAACGATCCTTCGATTCTCCTTCGCGTCTCGAAGGAAGTCACGAGCTCGAATTCGTCCGCCATTTTGGTACAGTACTGTCTCAGAGGATCCGTGACGACGGTCAGAGCCTCGTCGATTCTCCGATGACTCTCGATCGAGTACCAGTCCGGCAGGGATATCCGGATCTCCTCGCAGGAGTCGTCGGCAGCCATCATCGTCCGGTGCTCGAAGCTCGGAAGGTCCTCGGCGATGGCCTCGATCGAGCGCACGAGCGAGCGCCAAACGGAGAAAATTTGGCTTATCGGCGGATCGATGCTCAGCCGGCTGTCGTCACTTTTCCAGATCAGCCGGAGTTTCAGTCGCGGACAACGCTGCCTGTAATTCGTTAAGCTTTCCGTAACGTCGTCGACCGTTCTAATCATCATCTCGACGATGCGCTGCGCGAAGAGATTCGTCGCGCACGACAGGAGTTTGAGCTTATTGCTCATTCCCGTGCCGCTCGCGACTCGATCTCTTCTGTCGCTGTTGTCACTCGCGGCCGAGCTCACGTCGTCGCAAACGGTCGCCACGATTATTTTCACGACCTCGGGATAATACTCGTTCTTTATTATCCCGGCGACTCGGGCGACGTCGCTCGCCATGGCGTCTCGTAACGCCGAAAGCTCGAAAAGGTTGTCGCGATGATTGTTCTTTCTGACGATGGAGCCGAGATCGACGGCGACCCTGTCGAGCTTCGCGCTCGCCGTCTCGGTTATCAGTCGCATTATGTCGTGAGAGAGGAAGTATTTGCTCGAGAGCAATTTACGCTCTCGGGGCACGCTGTACCGATACTCGGAACGATGATCAAAAATTTTACTCACGAATCGGGAGCCTTGCAAGTAATTTTCCGCGGCGCCGACGATCGAAGCTGTTCCGCAATTCACCATCTCCGTCGCGTAGAGATCTCTCACCTCCCGCTGAATTCTTTTCAAACACTCCGGATGTCGAGTCTTCAAACGACACGGTATTAAACTCAGAATACGCTCCTCCCAGTCCGGCGAGAGCCGCGACACTGGTATTTGTCGCGACCATTCTCTCAGCCTCAGCGAATAGAACGACTCGGAAGGAGGATTTCCGGGGCTCGCTTCGTCGTCGCTCTCTTCCTCTGCGCGAGACACTTGCTCGCCGTTGCTACTCATTTTTCATGAAACCTTTTCCGTCTGAACGTAAATACTTGCCCTGACCGTGAACGACCATTTGTAAATGAACGCCCGAAAGTTTTATCGATAAAAGTTTGTGCGTCATCGTTTAGCGAAACAAATAATACAGATCAAACGCAAAATGTTTCTTATCTGCAATAATTCATACTGCTCAAATTCTCGTTTCAGAAACAAGTGAAATAATTGTAATATTGTTAGAAGAAACAATGAAGATATAAACTAATACAAACATTCTGAAGTACGCACTTTCGTTCGAAATTTTTGAACGGCGATGGTGCTGCCCTCTTTACAGTGAAAACATTGATAGAGAACGCCACCGACCGGTACTCAAATTTTCACCATTTTTTCCTAACCACGTTCTATAGTCTTTGATTCTTCGATCAAAAATCAAAACAAACGGATCGAGTACTCGTTTTTTTGATAGACAAAAAATAACGCGATGAGTAACATTTATATTCAGGAACCTCCAACCACTGGAAAGGTAAAAAAAAGAGACAAATTTTTGTAAAACGTGAGAAATTTCTCTCGATGAGAAAAATATACTCCAATGTCGTTCAATGTTTACAAACAGGTTGTTATGAAAACGACGGCAGGAGATTTGGAATTGGAGCTATGGACGAAAGAAGCCCCCAAAGCGTGCAGGAATTTTATTCAATTGTGCATGGAAGGATATTACGACAATACGATATTTCACAGGCTCGTGAAAGGCTTTATAGTTCAAGGCGGTGATCCGACAGGCACCGGCGAAGGCGGCGAGAGCATTTATGGTCATCCGTTCAAGGTACTAATTTTATGAAGCAATGATAATTGGAATATGTATTTCATTCGCTAAGTTTTCAGGATGAGTTTCACACGAGGTTACGATTCTGTAGGAGAGGCCTGTTGGCCATGGCCAATGCCGGAAAGGATGACAACGGATCCCAATTCTTTTTCACACTCGGAGCAACCCCAGAACTGCAAAACAAACATACTATATTTGGCAAGGTCGCTGGCGAAACTATTTACAATATGCTCAAATTGGAAGAAGCTCTTGTTGACGAGGTAAATAAAATTGTCAGTTTTGTCGTAAAAATAGTTTCAATCTCTTGTAACGAGTAATAAACTTTTAGAACGAAAGACCGCTGTATCCGCAAAAGATCCTCAAGACAGATGTGATAACAAATCCATTCGATGACATCAAACCAAGAGATCTTGGAAGATCTAGTTCTGAGACCACTACAAAGAGTGAAAAATCTGCCAAAAAGTCTGGTGTTAAGTGAGTCAATTTCCAGATATTTAGAAAAAGAAATTTTTTTTGATTTTAAGACATTAATATTCATACGTCTGTGCACAGGAATTTCAAATTATTGTCTTTTGGCGAAGAAGCGGAAGAAGACGAAGAGGAAACATCGGTATTGAACAAGCAATACGGTGGAAAGAGCAAATCTGCTCACGACAGTTCATTGGATCCGACTTTAAGCTCGGAAGTAGTTCCTCTTGACTTACCGAGTGAGAGGGACACACATGAAAGTGAGGCTGAAACACAGGAGGCTCGGTAATAATTTAATTTGTATTCTCATTGCAAGTATTCGAGTACCGATTTCATGAAAAAAAAGATTTAACACGATTAAATTGAAACAGGGAAATGAAAGAAAGAATAAAAAATAAATTGAGCGCAAAGAGGCCAAAACTTAGCAACGATCGTCCGGCAGAGGTAAAGAAAGAGGAAGACAATGAAGAAGAGGAAGAATATTATTTTGGAAAAGATCGAATAGAAGGGCGTAAAAAAGAGGCGTGAGTACTCGTTCGTGTGTACATCTAAAAAACTATTAGCGAATATGGATTTTTCATCAAAAAAAAAATTACAGAGAGGCGATTCGGAAAGAGATACGAGAATTGAAGCGAGAAGTGCGCAACGAGAACCGCAGCAAAGAAACTAAAAACAAACAGAACGAGAAAGAGGACGAGGACAAGAAAACCAAGAGCGAGTACATGAAGGAGTACATCGAGACTCGAGAGAAATACGATGCAGCAAAGACGAAAGTTCCGAAAAAAGGTAACTTTACAAATGTTCGCTCACGATAAAAATTCCACCTTTTTTTCCATTTCCAAAACTTTGATCAAACTTCTTTTTCTTTCACAAGGCAAATCGAGGGAAGACTTGACGCTGAGTTTGTTGAAAAAATTCCGAAGCAAGCTGGCGAGTGTCAAGGATGTAACGAAGGAGGACGAGAACGAGACGACGGAGGAGAACGACGACGATAACGACGAATCCTGGTTGACCCATTCTCTTAAGTGTGAGGATCAAGGCACGGTGCTGGCGAAAGACGCGAGCACGAAGGACGACGATTGGTTCGAAATAACGGATCCGAGAAATCCATTGAACAAACGACGGCGAGGTGAGACCAAGTCGCACCGAGGGAAACACAAGTGAGAGTTTAACGAGTCTGGAATGTTCTTCAATAAAGCAATCGAGTGAAAATAATCTTAGAAAGTTTCCATCGTCAATTCGGTAGATAAGAGCGGAGCGTGCTGCAACGTACCACCTTGGAAATTGTTTACACGACATTTTCAATGATGGAGCGAAAAAGAGCAACGTCCCGATAGTGATTGCTTTACGAGCTCTCTTATCGCTCAACAAGATGACAATTTCTTTGGAACGAGAAAAACGAAGCATCCGTCTCGAATCGTCACGATATCTCTCGCACGTCGTTTCGCATTGTGTTCGACATCTCGGTGTGGAAAAACGAAACATTTCCTCGTTACCCTCGTACGAGAAGCTTCTCTGCCAGTCAGATCTCGAAACCCGTTTCGCTCGCGTCTTTCGAGCGAAAATCATACACAGTGTTATAGACATTATAGACTCCGGCGTACGTATCTGTTTAAAGAGCTTTTGGAATTTTACTGTAGCCATTATCCTCGTCTTTCGCGATTTAATCTCGATTACGCTGATACGTACATCCAGAGAATTACATTTTTAAGTCGCTCGCCTCTACGAGCCGTTAATGGCGCAATATCTCTCAAAATAATCGTTCCGATCAGTCTCTACTCGTCTTCACGACTCACTCGTCAAACTTCTTTTTTCCATATACGTTTTTCCCCTTAATAACGTTCATTCCGAGAAAAAAATCGTCACGAAGAGCTTTCAAAAGTTTGTCCACTAAAATTATTTTCTTCTCTTTCATTGTATGTGCTACACGATCGTACGATTTTGATAATGGAATACTTCGGTGTGACGCACGATTGAGAACGCATGGAAGGTACTGTCACATAATTTCCCAAATTAAATCGTTTTTTTTTTCATTATTTGCAAATCAATTTTTTTTAATGTTGACAGACGTAAAAATAATTGAGCGGGCGCAGATCTTAAGCTTGTAAAATTAATTGTCAAATCGCACGAAGTTGAAACAAGCTATATTGTTAAATAATTGTCTCTAAAGCGTTATCTTTTGTATTTTTAATGGCGCGATTAAGGGTACTTTAGGCTGGGTAATTTTCGAGGGAGAATTATTCGGCACGAAGACACTTCACGAGCTGTAAACGGTTATCTATCAATCTGTGTGTCTGTCCTCGCGAAACAGCTATTTCAAGTAACACGCCTGGCGATTAATAAATTCCGAAGCCGGCGAGTTGACGAAGATCATGTCAACGACTCCGCTCCGTCTCGATGTCTCCGGTGAGTATATCCTCAGTGCTTTCTTATCGATAAGACGAATACGACGGTCACTGATTTCGCGATTAAAACATATACCGGTTCGTGAGATTCATCGATAATTTTTCTTCAATTTTCCCGATCGACACCTACGTAGTCGAAAACGTTTCGTCATTCGACTCGCACGCATTTTCGACGATGCTTCGAAACACTCGCCGTTATCAGCATCATTCCGATCATTTTTTTTCCTTTATTCGGTGATAATGAATTCCGAGACACCACCGGGGTCAAGTGCAAGAGAGTTTTGACACGCGCGGCTGACAAAAATGCCGACTGAGTCAAAGCGACGTACGACTCGCTGTACTTGACGTTTCATAAGCAACGTGGCGAGGAATCGAACTCAAAATACTTGAGATGAAACAGTCTCGCAATTACAGGCGTTGAAAAAGGGAAATTTGTCAAAAATTTGATCAGTTGAACGAATATCGAGGTAAAAAAGAATTTGCTAGAGAAAAAAGCCAAAAAACTAATTTTTTATTCTTTTTAAATTAATGTTTTCGTTATCAAATTCGAAATTAAAAATTGAAACAATTGTTTTCGATATTTTCACACATTTTTTTTTCTTTTTTTGCTTTATTTTTATTTGAGAGAAGCTGTAATCTTGAAAATTATGACGATATCAGCTTGATTCTTGCTCTCTGTTCACCTCGTTTTGCAAAAATCTTCACCCATGATAAAGTCGATTCATTGTCAGACGATAAAAAGGAAAGAGATTATCTTTTCTAAATTTTTTACGAGTTTAACGCAGAGTTAGCAAAAACGATTTATCGCAAAAAATGTTTCATGCAAGAATTTAATAATAAAAAAAGTCAAAAAACTGATTATTGGATTTTTCATGTGACTCGTTGAATTGCTGTCAAAATAATTAACGTCATATACGAAAAAAAGTATCAACCAAACACGCTCTTTAAATTAAAATAACTTTTTTTCATAATTTTTACGTATTTTTAAATCTACACTCATTTTTAAGAATTTAAGAAATAATTTACTTTATTGAATACTTTATTTAATTTATGAAATAAACAATACGACGATGCGACAATATATTTCAACGATTCCTCTAAAAATGAAAATTTGCGTCGATGAGAAAAATAAGAGTGGAAAAAACGCTTGATGGAATTGATTGAAAATTGATAGATGATCGATATTTACGACCGCGAGACTGGCAACCTCGTAGGACGGGATACAAGGGTCCTCTGCGAATGGTCCGATTGTGCTTGCTGGGAGCTTTCCTACCGGCTTTGTTGGTCGCTTATCCAATTTATTTGCGCTACCGCGTATTTTCCGAGCAGGTTTACCCGCTCGCGGCGTCCGATCAGAGATTAATCGACAGGAAAATCTCGACGACTTGGTGCCAGGTACGAGTGCAAACGCGCGCATAATATAACTATTATCACAGCGATTTTTGTTCGCGTTGCGATCGATTATGGTAGTTCTATCGTTTTATCGTTTTTTTAAAGAATTAATTGATAATTTGCACAAACCTTCTTTGATATGGCATACATATGTGTATCAAATTTTAAGAGGATTCACCACGTAGAAATAATCGAGATATTTATTGTTAAAAATCTCTATTTTCAGTGCTCTCCCATAAGAGCCCGTGTTAAATATAGCAATTTTCAATTCTAAATATCTTGAAATCTAGATGGTGAACCTTCTTAAAATTTAGCATATCTCTTTATCACACTTTAAAGAAGCTTCCCTTAGTTTTTTAAGAAATTGGTAAGATTTTTTTTTTCGTAATTTTTATATGTATATATCAAGTACAGGTGACCTTCGGTGACCTTGAATTTTGAATATGTTATTCTTGAAACAATTTGCAACAACTTTTCTTAATAAAGTTAAGCTTAAAAATTGCATGGTAAGGAGATAAATTGAAATAAAAACTTTTGATTTGCCTGTATCGATAGAACTACCTTAATGATCGTTGCACGTATATTCGAAATTTATTCACTTATCGACGAAACAGCGCCAAGTGGTAAAAGTCAATGCAACATTCAACGCTTACCTGATGGGAGAAACGCCGAAACTCGAGAAAGAGACGATCCCGATATCGATGACGAGGCATCTCGTTCTCGAGGACGACATGAAAGAGTATTGGGGATTTTATCTACTTCGCGGCAGCAGCGCGACCGTTTCTACTTGCGTTAGGTAAAAATACGATTTTAAGGGGTTTCGGTACGGCTGACGAGCGTAAATGAAGTTTTACGTGATCAAATCGTAGGGAATTGAAATTTGTCAAGAATACGATGAAAATTGATAAAATTGATAAATTATTAGCCACTAAAGAAATTTATATAAAATCGTATTTACGTATTTCATATGAAAGAATATCCTCTCCAAATTTAAACAAATTTTTATCATTTCTCTGTTAGTACTGGAATACCTCGATTCTTTATTATTTCCTTGCGTTCGATTTTACATATTTTTTAACAATCATTATTCCTCTTGTTTTTGTTTTCGTATCTTAATTTTTTTTTACTGTTTTTCATTACCTTTACTATATTCTATGTTCCATTTTCTTACCTATTTTTTTTTCATATTATTCTATTGTTTCCTGTTTTTTACGTCCAGAGCTAAAGATTTTAGCAAATTTTTATATACGAAAGATTTATATACGAAAATGAATTAATTTCATTTTTTTAAAATTTTATCCATAAAATACTATGAAATAAAATAAAAATAACGAATCCGAAATGAAAATCTGAACAGCGTTACGCGTACGTAGGGAAGATGGGGGTTTGTTGAAAAAATTTTGGAAAAATTCGCGATAAAATCAATTGATCTTTGATCGTTGATTGATAAATTCCGTGCGGATTTCCGAGTGTACAGATGGCCGGGCGCTTCTCTAACTGTCATACGCGGACACAAGCACCTTCACGAGTGCGCTTTTATCGGAGACGACAGCAGCGAGGAACTCGAGGAACTCGTTCAGGTAGCTCGCGAGCGCGCCGTCGACGGCCTGGACAACCAAACTGCAGCGCTCTTGGAGATGCTGCGTACTGCTAAGAGGGTTCGTTCTCGTTTTTTTTTATTGCAATTAAATGTCAGACGATACAATTTCCCCTGACGAAATATACGAGTCAAAAATCTCCGAATTAAAATTATTTATCTAAATAATTACCATAAGTATATGTATAATTAAGAAAATAGAATTTGTAATTCGAAAATTGGCGAATGTAAACGATTTTATGACAAAATAATCTTTTTTACGAGATAAAAGTAATAAAAAAAGAGTGGAAAATTTATTTTCTTCTTTCAGACAACCATGACATTCTTGCTAAAAATCTGCTGCAAACTATACATAGATTATAGATTATTTGTGAAACGGAATTAAAGACGAATAAAAAGTGAAAATAAAATAATTTTTTTAATCCTTAAATATTATACTTTTTAATTTTTTATTTTCTATACATTTCAAATTAATTTTTCATTCAATATTAAATATTTTTTTAATATATTCAATATTAGTAGTGTACACCCATCGTATAATTATTACGAACTCTATAAGATTATTCCGATATGCCGAATGATTTTACTCACAAGTGAATCTTGCGGTTCATAATGCTGTGCTTTATTTCTGTACCGATGCATGCCGTAATAATTTTCTCCAGCATATCTTATGTGGACTGGAGTAGCCTACGATAAAAATTTTATTGCATTCAAATTACGAATTGTTTAACAATGAGAAATATATAATAATAATGCACGTAAAATAAGTTACCTGAATAATGGCGACACACAGGAACATGAAGCACAAAAGTTTCAACATATCTTCTTTTTTTTTCTACTGAAAATTGAAGAATATTTTAGAAATAATTAATTTTCTAAAATTACGATATATTGTTCGTGTTTCGATTCGAAATATTTTTTTCTAGACAATTGATTTTGCTTGCCTTTCGCAGTAAATACAGTTAAATATTTTTTTAAATATAGAACTTTTTTTTATTAAAAATTAAAAATTATACGATTAGGGACTTACTTCAATGAGACATATAACAAAATTCCAGAATTTCACTGATCAACTGATCCGACGATCGTCTGTGGAAGTTGTGAACCAAAATGAAAGGAGCACTCATTCTATTGCTTTTTCATATCGAAATTCTAAAATTTAGTGAGAAACTTTTGGTGTTTGACTAATAAAATGAAAAAGAAACACAAATGAAGTCATTAAAAATGAAATGAAGTATGAAACGCGTATTATCTTGTGGACCTCTGAAATTTTTTTCACAAACTATTTTAACAGTGTCTACAAATTTTCGAATAGATTTTTTTAGACCATAACGACTGATAATCGAACTCATTTTCCAGCGAGAAAAATGGTAGAGGAATTTTTTGTAGATAGTGACAGTATATACTTGAAACAGTGACAATCAATCAGTGAAAGTATGCAAGATGTTTGGAATTTTTTAAATGTGAATAAACAATTACATTTTTCCACAACATTGAATTTTCTAAAACTTTTTGATATTTTATCTAATATTTTATATAAAAATCGTTCCATGTGTTCCCTTCATTATTGCTCTTAGTACATGCCAAATTAAATGATTAATTTTAAGTTTGCATCATTTGTATATACTACAAATTAAAACAAAACAAAAAACAAAAATGAAATGAATGAAACCTTTTTTTATATTAATGAATCTTAGTTCGTTATTTTCAAAAAAATTGTCAAATAAAAAGATTGATAAAAAGAATGTTAACGTCGATAAGTTTGTTGAAGGATAGAATAAAATCTGAATAATAAATTTCACATTTCAATTTTTTATTCAATATTGTCTTTCAATATTCAATATTCAGTAGTAAGTCGCTGTATCATTCTTTACTGGATTCTGCGCTATACGATATTTTGGATAATATCTTTTCATGATAACGTTGAGATCTAATTGACCACCCTACGAAAAAAATAATTTTATTCCATAATAACTATAAAATAATTAAAAATGAGAAATATACAATGATGGATATAAAGTTACCACAAGAACGGCCACGCACAAGAGCATGAAGAACAAAAGTTTCAACATCTTGTCTTCTTTCCGCTGAAAATTAAAGAAAATTTTGGAAATATTTTATTTAAAAAAATTATTAATTTTCGTTCATGTTTAGGTTTGGAACTTTTCATTTCGATAAACCTGATTCAGCTTGGCTCTAAACAATTAGGTAGCAAAAAAATAACAATAAATTGTGCAATTTTTTAAATCGAAAGTTAAAAATAATATGATTAGGGACTTACTCGAATAAGGTATAACAAAATTCCGAAATATTACTGATCGACTGATCCGATGTTCACCTGTTGAAGTTGTGAACTATAATGAAACAAGCACTTGCTTCGACTGCTTTTATATTGAAAGTACATTAAAACCTCCCATAAGTCATATAGTTGAGACGGAGAAACCTCTCTGAGTCAGCCACTGGCACTATTATATCTCTATTTTAGAAATTTAACATAACACTTGTCCACTCATCCGAAGACGAAGATAAGTTTCAAAAAACAGAACACGTCATAATCATTAAGGAAAAAATAACACCTGAAGAACCCAGTGCGACTTCTGTAAGAAGTCATGAAATTTCTTGAATTTTTTTTCGATTTTAAGAGCTTATCTGATCGGAAATTTTCCGTAGGTAACAAAAATAGTAATTATTAGAAGCGCAATCTCAGAATTAATATTAAACAATCCAAAAATAACTCGCTAGTAAATATTATTTTCTTATTTTCAACAAAATTTCCAAGTAGTTGGAAAGTAAATTAATTTAATTTTCGTGCACATTGCAGGACAGTTCGCCGAGCAACGTACCTGAAAAAATGAAAAGGGGGAAGGAGAACGTAAAGTTTCACGAGAGCAACGATTCTCGGACGACGAAGGGTGTCGATGAGGACCAGGGAAACAAAGGGAAAGAGAATCCTGACGGATATCAGAACGAGAGTAACGAGCTCGACGCCATGACGATGCGAAAGATCCTGACGAGTCTCTTCGACAAGACTCTGGATACGAAGAAGAAACAAAAGGAAAATCCTCACCATCGTTACGAAGGCGTTTACAAGGAAAGTTCGAACATCGTGAAGCCTCCGCTCGGTTCCAGTCGCATTTATTCGGGAGACTCGATTGATCCCAGCACGAGCACGACGACGATTCCGTCGACGACGAAGAACGTCGCCAGTACGACGGAAAGTTCTGCCGAGGTTTTCCAGGACGTGCTGAAGAAATTGAATTCCTTAGGAACTCGGGGAGAGCAAGTTCTCCGGAGACTCGTCGACGAGGTCGATCGCAGAAATTCAGAGGCCGAGCACCTGAGACAGATGCTCAGCAACGTCATGAAAAACGATTCGCTGACGCTCCGGGAAAAGAAAAGGCTCAAGCGACAACTCGTCCTGGGCTCCCCGGTTCACGACGACTTCGTTCAGGACGATTCCGAAGATGACGCGGCTGTTGAGAAGGTATTTAATTTAATTTAATTATATTATTCATCATTTTTGCATTATATCGTTATTAATTTTGATTTGCTGGCTGTGATAGTGAAAAATCTCGACTTTAAGCATTTTTTAATTAAGAAACAATACTATCAAATTTGATAAAATTTTGAAATTTCACGATAAAAATATAGGAAAAAAAATAGAAATTCCAGGAAACATTAAAATCGAATTCCAATCGTGTACGAACGGGAAAAAATTCGACTTAGTGCGTCATTGACATTATTAATTGATTTAAGAAAATTAACAAAGCACTTGCCCAATCATTCGAAAAGGAAAATAAGTTCCTTTAAACAGAACACGTAATAATCATTAAGGAAAAAATAACGCGTGGAGGAAAAACATCGGTTTATTTTAATGTGGGACATCTAAAAAGAATTGCGAAAGAAAATTAGACCGTCTCTGTCAGTATTTGAATACAGTTTCGACAACAGTTACTTGTACTTTAAAAACAAGTTATAAAGAGTTTCTATCTAAGAGCCTAGTTTAAATTAATTTTTTTAAGTAATCACTCACTCTGTTTCAAAGAACTGTCTTTAAAAATATTTTGACATACACGTTCTTACAAAAAAAAAGGAAGATTTATTTCCTGACGGGATCGCCGACGACCGAGGCACTGTCAACGAAACGAATCTCAACGACCGAAGCAACTCGGAATTTTGGAGCTCATTCAGCAGCTCGGAGGAACGTTTACTAGAATGCAAAGGACTCGTTCTCAATTTACCTCTTAATCCTCACGTCCATTGTTCGCCGAAATATGAAGATCAGCACGCGAGAGCCTCCATGGCGAACACGATTACCTACAGGTATAATTATTATTTTAGTTTCTAATTTTTTACGAGTTTGGTGATCTAAGAAAAATTTTGTAATTGAAAGAAAAATTATTTGAAATGTGAATTTCAAGTAATTCATGTAGAACGTTATTTATTGTTAAAATACGAAATATCCAATTTTTTTATCTGAACCGTTCTTTTTCGAATTATCAAAATGTCACGCTTGAAGATCGTGTTAAATTACAGTTCTTTAATTATTGTTTCGAAATACATTAAGAAATTTTAATGATTTTATTGATAAAACTAACTTACGAATATTCTAATATTTACAATTTAAAATATCAAATACTTTTATAAATTCTTTCAAAAAGTCTTCAAAAAATTGGAATTTAATGATTTTATTGACAAAACTATATCTTGCGATATTTCTAATATTTCGAATTTAAAATATTAAATACTTTTATACATTTTTTCAAAAAGTCTTCAAAAAATTTGGAATACATATAAAAAACATTTCACGAATCTGCAATTTGTTAAAAATAATATAAATACATTCAAGAGTACCTATATTATTGACAAAAATATTTCAATCAATAGAGTACCGACCGACGGATATTATTTTTTCGTTTTCAACTCGGAGAACGAGATACAGCCGAATTACGTGAGAATAAAATTCGATCTGGTGAAAACGATGTACAATACGTCGAATCCGGTCAACGAGTGCAAAAATACGACAAAGGAGTGCGCTTTCCACTTGAATTTTTTCAGCGGCGAGAAGACGGTACTGGAGCTTCCGGTGAACGGAAATGAGTCTCAGTGGAACGAAGAGTACGTCGTGGTGTCAACGTGCGAGCCTCGAACTTCCGTTTACCTTATTTGCATAATAAGCGTGCCTCTCCTAATTTTGCTCTTTGCATTTCATTGAGCTATCCCAGCTTTTACTGTCTTTGCCCTTATTTTTTTACTCCTACGTATAAATTAAAAGGTAAAATCATAAGGTAAACTTTTTCAAGAATTTTTCTTGAAAAATGACAAGAATGACAAGAGAAAGGTTGAAAAGTAATTGTCGAGTGAGAATAATTTTAGAAATCCAGCTTTCTTTAAGCTTCGATTTTAAATAATGAACAACTAGACTTCTTAACGAAAAAAAGAATTAATACAAAAATTAAATTTTGTGATAGCGCAGTATTTTCTTATGAGACATCTGTCAAAAAAAAATCAAATATTTTGACAAAACGTACAATGGCAAAAATAAATCTTATAAAATTCTCTTCGTGCATTTTTCACGAGAATATCAGTTCAAAAAAAAGTCACGCGCATTTTACCTTTTAGTTCATTCCGGAGACAAAACTTTCGAATTTTTTATCGTCACGGGACTCGTGCCCTGACGAATACGAAGGGGGTGACCCGAGTTTTTTCAATGGCCCACAGCCATCGAACAGCTTTAATTATCGAGCGACAAGACGGAGAGAAGCCGCGAGACAAAAGCCGCGTAAAATAATAAGATAAGAATACGTCGTCGTTGGGCGACTCTTGGAAATTAATCCTTCGAGTTTAGCGTCGATTTGTCCTTTTAATCCGCGCAGTGTTTAATCTCGTTGCCGGGTACAAGAATGGAGGGCGTGCGCGCGCGCCCGCGCCCTCGCGACGACTTTTGACCCGATGTTATAAGGGGGTTGGTCCCTCCGGGGGTTCGTGGGCGGAGCTTGCCTTATCGTCCCCGAACACTCGTCCCGTCTCTCCGTCTCCGTTCGAGCCTCCCGTCGATCGAACACCTCGTATATATTCTACGCCAACGTAATTTAACTTCTTATTTGTACATAAAACACACGCATACAATCAATAATCACGCAATTCAACGTTCGATCATTCCTCGATTCGGCGCGGCTTACAACGTTATTGACGAAAAGTCATAAATCGGATTTACTTCTTTTTTTTTCTACGACGGGATATTAGAGTTTTTTTTTCATTGTACATAGAGATTTTCTAGCTTTGTTGAAAATTCGCTCAACGAGGTCGCGGTGTGGAGGCATTTCGTGCGATTTTTTTGACTAACGCGTCCTATACGGTGCACGCGCCCGGGAACGAGAGAATAATGGCGAGAGAGAGAAAGTGGGATGTCGGCTGCTGGATGCTCGAGATAAGGAAAATTGATTTGAGCTCAAACCCGCTCGTTTCCGGTTCGAAGCTAGCTTCTTCGTTTCTCACACGAGCAAGTGCAATCAATGGCACGGAAATACACGATGCTCTAAAATTTATAATTCGATTGTAACTGTACAAGTGCCTGATTAAGATATCAAATGTTTGTCGATGAATCTAAGATTTTTGAGGTAATATATTTTTTTTTTAATACAATCTTAATTCCATGCTAAGACTCTCATTAAGGTGGTATTTGCATTTGTTTAAGATAAAGATTAATTGTTTAAAATTTACAGAGAGAAAGATCAAAACAAATAAAAAATGTAAAATTTTTCACCTTATTCAACATTATTGTTATATTTTTATATGGATTTTATGCTCATATGTCTATCTGTTATGTGATTATTATTTTAAAATCAAAAAAATTGTTGCGAAAATGTTGACGTCTGTAAATTAGTGCCATATTCTAATCAGTAATTGACTAATTATATATCAAACGATATATGGTTTTGAACAAACAGTGAATTATCTAAATTACTTTGACATAATTCAAAATAATTGTAATGTGAATATTATCTTTACGTATAATTAAATAAAATCGTAATTTCGTTAATTAAATTATTTTAAGCATGTTCCTTGATTGAATCAGTGTAGTTGTGCAAGTATCTCCTTAAGTAAAACTTGGATAATTTTTCAGTAACTCTTTCTGTTTGAAAATGTACATATTGTATTGTGACTGCTAGTGCTAAATACAAAAAAAAATACTTGTAAAAAAAATAATATTTGAAAGAGAATCTTAGGAGCGATAAGAATATTTTTTTAAAGTTAGTTGATTGATACTCGAGATAAGAAAAATTGATTTGAGCTCAAATTACTACGAAATAGATGTAAGCCTGTAATTAATGTACAACCTTCGATTGTAACTCCAAGTACCAAATTGTTTGATAAATGAAAATGTTCGAGAAACAAAGGAAAAAAACATAAAAACTGAGTGTTTTCTTGAAAGCTTTAACTACAATTTTTATTCAAAGTCGTGACTTCCGAAAAGCGAGCTGCAAATATTATTCTGCGTCACGACCAGCTTCGTGGCAAATGTGGGAAACCGCTGGACGGCGAATCTCACAAGCCCCCCCAAAAAAAAACAGCGCAGGAGAAGAATCTCGATTTCGTATCTAAAATCTAGCTAATACATCGAGCGATAAAAAAATTGGGTTTGCTCGACGGTAACTGCTTTTTTTCCCCAGAAAGAATGATTCGACTTTGGGAGAGAAAAATAAGTGAGGATAAATTCGAGATCGTCGTTGACGAAACCCGTAATATTTCAATAATGGGCTCGCGGTGAGTCTCGCCCGGAGCCCGTCAAACTATTTCGTCACCCCACTTACCGGCGCTCGTACGTGGAGCCACGCGACCTGCGGTATTAATACGAGGCCTTCTTGACTCGTAATGTATATAAATAAGGGGGCAGAATTATTCTCGGCCCTTTGCTTTTTTACCCTCGGTCTCATAATTTTTATAGCAGCCACTGAAAATTCTTCACTCGCGTTCGCACGATTTATCTTTTTAATTTTTTCTCGTGTGCATTAAAAATTTACAAGCCGCCCAATAAACTTATTTAAAAGACAACTTTGAGAATTCAAGCGATGAATAAACTTTTAGTAAAGTTTGATTAAATAATAAATAAATTGATGTAAATTTGCTAGAAAATTATTTGAAAATTATTTCAAGAATAAATCGCGAAAAAGTAATATTTATATCGTCATTTTTTTAAAAAAAAGCAGAAATTTCAAGTGATTAATGAAAATTGTGAGTATATTTTGTATAAAGAAAACTTTTAAAGTTTTTAAAATTGAAACTCGAGGAAAAAATGAGCATCGTAGTCTCACGCAGATTAGCTCGTAATTGCGCTCGAATGAATATCGATGGAGGATAAGTCGAGAAAGTGTGAGAGAGAGAGAGAACGCGATTAAAACAGATTCCAAGTGTCGGAGAGTAAAAATGATACAAAAAGCCACGTGACTCGATATGAGAGTGTACGCTCGGTCGCTCTATATTAATAAAATAAAAAAAGGTATAATAGAAACGAGAAGGGATGCGCGTGGCCACTTGACAGCGGGGTGGCGGCTGTTGATCCGATTTTCTACCCTAATGCCCTTTTCCCTTTCCCTCCCCTCGCACCAGTCGATACTTTTTTCAATTTCTTTCCCATTGTCGACCGAAATGAAGGGATGTTCAAGCTAATTCGAATTTTATCACCTCGTGGTCCATACTTTATCGATTCGCCGAAGCAAATATTTGTCCTCTTCAATTATTTTTACCTTTGTTTACTCTTCACCTTCATCTCAACGAAATACTTGACGCGTTCTTAAAGGCGAATCAAAGTAGTTGAAAAAATCGTTTAAATTTCCTGAATTTTTGATAAGTTGTTTCTAAATTTACGAAATATTGTTTTCCGAAGCTTCAAAGTAATTTGCTATGGAGATTTTCACATATAAATATCTCGAATTTTACGATTCAGTCTCTTTAAATTTTACATACTATTGTGTATAATGTTAAGAAACGTTTATGCAATTTATCAAGAAATGGTATTTTTTTCTTGGCCAGGATGTTAATGTCGATGTTTCGAGTATATGACAATTTTATGCAATCTTGTGCGTGGTTTTTTCTCTCGATGCATACTCGAGTGTCATAAATATGCATGATTTTATGGGTTCTTTGTAAAATTAAAACAAGTTGATTCAAAGTCTCTTTAAATTTTTCACACTATTGTGTATAATGTTAAGAAACGTTTATGCAATTTGTCAAGAAATGGTATTTCTTTCTTGGCCAGGGTGTTAATGTCAATGTTTCGAGTATATGACAATTTTATGCAATCTTGTGCATGGTTTTTTCTCTCGATGCATACTCGAGTGTTATAAATATGCATGATTTCATGGGTTCTTTGTAAAATTGAAAAAAGCTGATGTCTGAAGAGGAAGGATGAAGATTGTATCGACTCACCCCGGCCTCGTCCCGGTCTATCTCTATTTCCGCACACACGAGCAGAACGACGCGAGAGAGGAGTGGAAGGAAGGAAGATTCGAGTCGTGGATGCAAGCTCCACCCACGAGAGAGACGGAGCGAAAATCGCCTGGGTGCTGCTCCGCCTGTTTGACAAAATTCCGGGCCTGGCCGCCGGGACTCGGAGGAGCAGACGAGTCTCGATTCGCTTCTGGTACACGCGTCATCCGGTTTTCCCTTCAATCACACTTTCCCAACGAACTCTGCAGGACTTTCTTCTCGTGATCCCTTGTCCGAGCCTTTTGTTTTTTCGACTTGGTGCGCGGTTTCGGCGAGAGTGCGAGATGGAAACTGCGTTGAAAGTGCCAAATGGAAGTGCCGAGTGATATCAGAACGGAAAAAATTCCTGGACGAAGGTACGACGGTCGAATAAGCTTTTTTTCGCTTTTCCGTGACAGATGACAGCGGGGAAAGTTCGATGAATGTCAAGGACGCTCCAGCGACCCCGATTCTTTTAAAAATGGAATTACAGAGATGACAGCATAGACGTACGCGTGTCGTACGAGCGATAACTCCCGTTTCCTGTTCTCAGATAAGTGATGCGCATTCCAGAGCACATTTTTATTTTCGCCGTACTCGTCGAGTCCCCTTGCAACGTTCTCCAACACGATCTTCGCTTCGCCTAGCGAACAGAGTATAAAAATGTATTTAAAAAATTGAAGAACTTGTGGGGAGAAATTATAAAAAAAGAAAAAAACGTGCAAAAAGCGAACCGGAGAATTGAAGTTCGGCCGGAAAAATAATGAGCAACGATCGTCTGAAAATAAACGGTGCAATGGCTCCTATCGTCCTCACGACGAGTCCGGAAATTATCGTGAATCCCGACGATCGACGCTCGCCCGCCGAATCACTCGTCTCCGACCCGGCGGACCTCGGTGGCGAATCCCCGGAAACTAATCGCGACACCGAGGAAGACGCTGGAATATTCTCCGACGAATTTTACTCGCACGACACCGACGATGAAACGACCGAACGCGGATGCGACGATAACAATCGCAGCAACAACGGCGGCTCTTCGCTCTTCGACAGAAATCGCTCCGCCAACAAAAACGAAGATTCTTCGTGCAACGTGGTAAAATTATTGATAAGACCACTGACCCTAAAAACAATTTAAGATTATTAAAAAAAATGCAAAATGGTTAAATTTGATAAAATAATATGTTAAAATTGTATACTGAGAAAAAAATGACTACAAACCTTTATTATCAAAAAGTTGATACGTGAATGAAAGTGATGGTTTAAACTATTCTAGAAAATAAATTTTTTTTTTAAATCACATAAACACACTCGTTATTGTAAACAGTTTCAAAAGAAGGAATTAAAAAAATCAGTATCTATTAGAAGCTTCTCAAATTTTGCTAAATCTTTGTTCAATGTTAAAAATTGGTAAATTCGCAGTTGGACCGAGTTTCGTCATCGACGAACGATCATTTGGAAACCTCACCGACGTCAGGCTTGCCTCGCCATCAATCGAACTGCACCATGGGTGTGAGAAAACTTTTCACCAATAGTCGTGAAAGATGGAGACAGCAAAACGTGAGTGGAGCCTTCGCAGAGCTAAGAAAGCTCGTCCCGACTCACCCGCCGGATAAAAAGTTGTCGAAGAACGAGATTCTTCGTATAGCCATAAGGTAAGATTTTTTTCATTATTTTAACTGAACGCGTCGATTTATTTGTCACTCGGTGTCTTTATTCGTAAAGAGTGAGTTTAATCTATCTTGACAAATCCCCATTTTATTTTATGTAAGATAACGAAAATAACTTTAAAAAAAATGATGTTTAAATGAAATAGCAAGATCTTCAATCCGGACAAGATAATTAGAAGTGAATAAAAACAGAGTCCATGTTTCGCTCACTTTAAATACACATGCACGTCGAGTGTCACATAATTGTCTAAAATTCACCAGTAAAGAGAAAAATACTGCAACACTGTTCAATGAATTGAAAAAAAAATGCAATCGAAGGAAATCGTGAGCATTTTACGATCGTACGAATAAGCATTGCTTTTCCTTTCAATCGGCAGGTACATAAGGCTGTTGAGTAACGTTCTGGAATGGCAGAAGTCTCAGGAGGGGAATGGTCACCAAGCGGCATCGATACGATCGCTTCAGCAGCAGCAGAGGAGAAGGCAGCAGCAGCAGAGCAACCACGTGCGAATAAAGACGGAGCCGCATACGATGGACTCGTCAACGTGGATGGTGACGTCGTACGAGGTGAGCAGCAAGCAGGGAACGTGCGCGCATCCCCGAAAGGTGTTCAAGCAGGAGCCGGACACGAGGGTGAACACGTCTGACAGCAACGGGAGCGCGACGAGCAGCGGCAGCAGCAACGGTGGGCGGACTTCGACGACGCCGCCTTCGGAGACGGTCCAGCGTGGCAGCGAAAATTTGATGATAAACTTCGTCGAAAATCGTTATCAGCAAGCGAACTCTGCCGGGCAAAATCACGGGAGCAGGCTCACTCTTTCCTGCGACAAGAACGGGAACGATTTGCTCATGATCGCGCCGATCGTACCAACGAACGGGCTCCTGAGCTCGAAATTGAATTACAGAACGAGCAACGGGACTAATCAGCAGCGAAACGACGATCGGAGCGTCTCGATCGGTTGCTCCGCGACGCCGAGGGCCTTGAAGATCGAGCAAACGAGAGAAGAGGATCTGCCGGAGTGCCGACGCCCGTTAACTTCCGGATGCCCGAGGAAGAAGCATCGCCCGAACAACAACGTTGCCAAGGAATCGGTTCTTGCGCCCAAACGCTGTCGCTTGGACTCGAATCCTCCGGATCGTTCGTAGTTCGCTGCGGAATCGACGGGCGCGTTTTATTTGTGCGAATTTTTAATACGCTCTGCTCTCGTCATTATTGTGTATACCAGCAGTATTTATTACTTAAGTAAAAGTGGCCAAATTTATCTCCATCTGTTTTTTTTTCTTTTCGAACGTATTCTTCGCGTATCAACACCGAAACGACGAACTATTTCTACCAAGTCTGCGATCCTTGCTGGCGAGCCGCACTTCCGGTATCAGCACGAGTCTTGCTCCAAAATAGCGCCATCTTCTTGTATATTCGTAAATAGAGTAACATACAACGCGACACCACGTGACGCACTTGAGCGGCAGTACGAGAGAGTTCCTCCAGGTTTGCAAGCTCAGCGCGGACCGCCATTCGATTCCGGAAGTATAAATTCGCATGTACATACAATTTACGACAATACGTTGTAGCAGAACATCCATATTTTCTTTGTATCATGTCAAGTAGACTTTGTATCTCGTGCTGTTTCTTTTCTTGCGCTCGCCGAAAATCGGCGACTCTTTTATCAAGGGCAACGGCTCGTCAAGCTCGGTGACGTTCGCGTCGAGGTTTCCCTCGGCCGTTGTCAAGCTCTCAGCGACGATCTTCTCGTCGTCGTCGTCCTCCTCGTTTGCCCTCCTGTACGCCAGACAGTCGTAATCGTCCGAGCAGGTTCTTCTCTGTCGAACGAGACCGCCGGCCCTCGCGGTGTTCGTCTGATCCTCGTGAGATTTGACTTCCCGGGAGCCGATTTTGTGTAGTCTCGGCGAACGCGAGTACTCGAGCAAAAAGAGACCAGGCTTCGCGTTTGTCGTTTCATTTATATTTCTGCTTCTCTTGTTATTGTTGTTGTTCTCCCTGCAACGATCCTCGTTCTTGTTGGAACCGGCGACTTCCAGCGATTGGTTCTTGCACCGACGACGACATTCCTCGAAATACTCGACGTCCGTGGTCTTGATATCGTACAAGTCTCGCATTCGCTGACTCAGCCGTTGCCTCGCTCGTTCACTCGTTCCCGCCTCGTTCGGCTCGGTGCTCGACATTGATCCAGTTTTCGAGAGACTCCTCTCGTCGCGCGAAACGAATCTTCGCAGCGAGTGCCACCTGCCGCGAGACGCCGGTGATCCTTCGTTGGCAAATTCGCGATCTTGGGACTCCGGCCTCTTTCGCGTCGCGTCCAAGTCGCGAAGCTTTCTCGACCAGCCCGCCAGGAAACCTCCGCTCTCGCTCGTTCCCATTATCGAGCAACCCTCCGTGTTTCGCCGCTCCTCGATCCGCCTCTCCGTGTATTTCTTCAGTCGGTCAATATCCGCGCTTCGACTTCTCTGACACCGCGCTGCGCTCGAACGAGATGCTCGTCGTTTAGAAACGCCCCCCAACAGCGGGGCACGCCATTCCTGTCACAGCAAAAATCATCATTTATTTTCATTGAAAAATAGACACGATAGAAAATCTTTTAACGTTTATCGTTAAAATTATATTCTATTCGATACATTCTATGGAATTTATCTCAGATTTTTAATACAATTTTGTACTCAATATAAATCAACGAAAAATTCGTTTAAAATCTGAATTATTTTTTTGAATAAGACGAACAAAATATAATTTTTTAATTATAAGAGTATTGTATCGATGCTATTGTTCTCTAGAACTATTTGCTTCTAATATTGAAAAATCTTTCGCAGAATCATTAAAATGAGACTTGTTTCCAGTAACAGATAAAATAGGTTGATTTTAAAATTAAGTCTCCTTAATATATACTTTAGATTATTTTACCTAAGCGGGAAAATGTAGTTTTGCGTAGTCCGCTATATGGACCAGTCCGTGTTCCAGAGACGCAACGTGCAAATTTTCGCCGCAGTCTCGCCAGTTTATAAACGGATTGTGAAGTTCCGGAATCTGGCTGCTGCAAGCCGCCGCGGGATCTCCGCTTGATGCAAGATAAGCGCTCCAATATTCATTGCCTTAAGAATAAATGCCTTTAAGGTAGTTCAACGAGATTGACTATTTTATTAAGAAAATTTTGAACAAATTATGTGTTTTGCAGAAAAATAAAAGAAATTTTTTGAAAAAGGAGTCAAACAATATTAAATGATGAAATAATTTACCGGGATAAGCGTTGCCGTCCGCAGCGTATGTAACGATCAGCAACTTGTCCGCATCCGTGGCTCTCGTCAGTCGACTGTGCGATTCTCGCATCGCGAAATGAATTTTTATGTCTAAAACAGTTGAACGATAAATTATGTACTTTTACGAATAATTCTGTACTTTTAATTTTTTTATAAAATAATATGCTTACCTCCCAGGTAATCGCCGTTTCCTGCTCCGCCACACTTGTCCTGGCGGAAGTAAGCGAACATCACGTCCGATATATGTTTCAATTTTCTGTTCATCTTCTTCAACGCGATCTCAAAAGTCTTTAGAAAGTATATCTCTTGATCGTGAATTATTTTCCAAACTCCTGAAAAGAGAGAATTACTTTTATCGACAAGCACATAATCGACGATTGTGAATGCGATATAGTTTTATAATTTTCTATAAAGATAGAAAAGTACATGAAACTATAGTTTCATATATATAAGAAAATTCAAAGAAAAAGTAATGAAATTCAGATCTACCGAGTCCGAATCCAACGACGTGCAGGAAGGCGGTCGTGTTTTGTTTCTCGGCGCGAGTATTCGCTTCCAAAAGTATCATTTCGATCGAGTAGAGGGTGCGCTTCATGTAATTTTCCACGTCAAATATCGTCTGGCCGGTCAAAGCGAGATAGCGTCGATTATCCTTGGATCTCGCTTTTCTGACCGCTTCCTCGTACAGCGGATGGTATCTTTCTCCGTAAAACTGCGCCCACAACGCGCGAAGTTCCCTCTTGTTGTCATCCGAGGGCGACGAGTTGTCGTCCGAACCGGTGACGTCTTCCAGTTCCGCTCCGTATCTAAAAAATTTTTTAAAAAACGTTTTAAAAATACAAAAAAATTTTTTTTGATCGATATACATCGAAATATTCGAATTACCCGTTATCTCTGTTATTTTGTAAAGGTGTGACCAATATATCTTGACAGTCCATCAGTCGAGCTCGTTCGAACCTACGAGAATGAAGAATTCTCTCAACTTTTCGTCAATTAATATTCAATTATTAACGCTAATCGCTGGCCATCGGTTGTTTACACGCAGCGAGGATAATACGTAATTTTCTGGATATTTCGTTACTCGCCTCAGTCCCACGACGCCCATAATGACGCCTCTCGGCTGAACGGAAGTCGGGTCGATAGTGGTGATTCCTCTGTTTTCCCGCGAGCCATCGTTGATGAATTCCGAGTGAGAGGACACGATAATCATCGCGGATAATTTTATTTCGTCGTACGACAAGCAGTTATCGAGAACCTGACAGGATGTAAATAATAATAATTTTTAAATCATAATAATAATAATGTGACTACGATAAAATTCCTCATTAAAAAATTTTCACGAGATAATTAAAAATGAATTTAACCAGCGGATCCTTTTCATTTTCGGTTCCAACGTCCTCCCATCCGTCACTTCCGGTCGTGCCATCGATGAGCTTGTATCGATCGTCGGCACCGAAAAAATGTATCGCCCTTTTCTCCAACAGCCTCTGAACGAATTGGATGAGATTCATGTCCGCGTACAAGGCCTTCTCGACGGAACTGCCGCGACGACGCTTGTACTTGAGCCAGGCCGCGATCAGAGGTAACATCGCTTCGTGAATCAGCGGATACGCCGAATTCGCGTTAAACTGTACAAAAAAGCGTGGATAATATTATTTTTGAAGGAATTTCGTGGTGAAGCGTGCATAATATTATTTTTGAAGGAATTTCGTGGTGAAGCGAATAAAGTACGAAAATGAGTAAAATTATTTCGAAGTAAAAACAAACTAGACGATTTTTCGTTTTTTACTTCGAAATAACTTTACTCATTTTCGTACTTAAGGTAGTTCTATAGTTTTATCAAGTATTTATAGGAATTTGTTGAAAATTGGTACAGCCATTCTTTGATACGTTACGTACCAAATTTTAAGAAGTTTCACCACGTAGAAATTTAGATATTTATTGTTAAAAATCCCTATTTTCAGTGGTCTCCCATAAGAGCCTGTGTTAAATATTGCCATTTTCAATCCTAAATATCTTGAAATCTAGATGGTGAACCTTCTTAAAATTTTACACATCTCTTTATTGTACTTTAAAGAAGCTTCCTCAAGTTTTTAAAAAAAAATCCTAAGGTTACGAATGTTTAAATTTTCATACGTACGTAGCAAGTACAAGTCACCTTGGATGACCTTGAATTTTGAGTATGTTGTTCTTGAAACAATTTGCAACAACTTTTCTTAA
>JAPYYW010000526.1:0-116095 GCA_030522545.1 Cremastinae sp. A BG-2022a | reverse complement strand
AACGAGTCAGCGAGCGCGAAGCGCGCACGGAGTGGGGGGCCATAAAAATCTTCCCCTTGGGGGCTTTTGCGTTCTTATTGAGGTAGTGAACTGTATTACATTTTAACATATTATTGTTAATGCAGGGTTAAAATATCCTTATTTCTATTATAAACTTTAATTTAGTTATGAAATATTTAGTATAGTTGTCACTTTATTTATCTCATTGTCAGTGATGAAAACGTCTCTGTTATGTTCACAAAGAAATAATAAAAGAAGTAATAAATAAGCTTTTAAAACAGAGATTCATAATTTTTTTAATAAATATAATTATTAAAAATTTTGTCATGCTCATTAATTATTTATCTGCTAATCAACGTATATGATATCCTATATTTATTTTTAATCTTAAAATAGATATAGTAAAGATCAAAATTAGTAGTTTAAAAGTATGTAAAATGGATTAAATGGTGTAGTATACTGGTAGGGATTAAAAAATAGGAAGGAACAGAGTGTGTATGTATACGCAAAGAAAGAAAAAAGAAAGAGAAGAAAAAAAAATGGCAACGCTCTTAGTGAAGTAGCACTCGAACTCCGTATGATACTTGGAGAGCACTCGTAAGGCTGTGGTTCGTTTTCCAGCCCTCGCAACGTGACATCATTCTCTCATATCTATGCCTCTCTAATAAAGTTGGCCGGGCGACCGAGAGAGAGAGAGAGAGGGGGGGGGGCTGCGTACATACATTATATTCCCGCTCGGATGCCTCGGGCGAGAGGTTGGCTCGTATCCAATATTAGTATAGTTGAATAAACGTAATTAATGGCGCGCACGCAAGCAGTCGTGCAACGATACGACTCATACGAACACGTGCGTCGTTGACACGCCGAACAGACGAGTTGCCAGACACGCACCTATATACACCCTCGCTCACTTGCATTGTCCAAGTCTCGCATCTAAAAAGTGCGAAAAAGAGAGAAAACGAACATTTTCCTTGATATTAAGGTGGTTGGTCTGTGACAGTCAAATCGAAAAGTTTATCCCGTTTTGATTTACGTCTTTCTGACATACGCAGTGATTTGTGAGATTAAATTTATTAAGAAAAGTTGTTTCAAATTGATTAAAGAATAGGTTATTCGTGGTCAGAAATACTAGATATACTTGGCGTATAATTAACAAATTTTTTACGATGGATTTTTCTAAAAAAATTAAACAGAATGTCTATATTACATATAACGTTAAAGAAAGTTTAAGCAAAATTTTAATGAAATCTGTCAACGCTTATTTTACAGATCAACCACCTTAAGCAGGGTTTTTACCCAACTTGTAATTCCTATATGTTAAAAGTATAAGGAATCTTAAAACAATAACAAGTTTATGAAATTTAGTGAACCATGTTTGTACTATTAAATAAGAAAGTACGATTTGTTTTAGATTTTTCTTCGACATATTTTTTTTTGCAATGTTCATGTGCAACTTCGCAATGTATAATAACTCGAGGACCGAATAGAAAAAAATCTAAAAAAATAGTGTCTTCATATTTGACTCTAAAGATCATTATTGCTTAATTTTAACAAGTTCTTATCATTTTGATTTATATATCAACCATTTGTACGTTAAAATGTATTATCGATAATTATAAGAACATTTTGAAAACGACGTATATAGTTTTCATCAGTCCATCTTAAGAATATTCTTCTAAATTTTCTTCTAAATAACATGCTTTTTCAATTCTGTTCATGAATAAAAATGTCTTTATCGTATTTATTTAAATAATTAATCAAAAATTAAACGTAGGCAGTTACGAGGTATCGAAAGAACAATTTTTATATTTCTTTGCTGAAATGGGGTTGAATTTTTCGATAGATGAGGTTTGATCGAAATAGGGCGAGACGTATATAGACATTGAGAGAAATGGAGAGAGGAAGAGCCCGTTGCGATCTGCAGAGCCACCACAATCACAACCAATTCTGTTTATAGCGTGTGCAATCAAACTTGTGACAAAAGTCCCGTCACATGGCGAAGCTGATTGATGACGATAACGCACAGCGTATATTGGGGTTCGTCGTTCCACGCTTCTCGTATACACTCTGTCAATTTTATTCTGTTCTCCTGGTATCTTCCTCTTTATCAGGAAGAAACAAAATCGACTGTCTGTATTTACATTCGAGGATAAACCGTCGATGATCAAAAGAACCCGGTGCTATCTCTCGATAGAATGAAACCAAAATTATTTATCCCCGTACGAATGCGACAAAGTAACGATTGAGACTTCATACATCCGATCGAGTGTCATCGCTACGTTTTGAATAATGTAAATACAACGTATCTGCGTTTCGGGCTCTCTTTTGTTTTCAAACTTTCTTCATTTGGTAACAATTAAGATGTCGCGTATACATAGTCTTATTGCTCCGTTTTTTTTTTAATTTAATTACAAAGTATTGCATTATTTCTATAAGGTTTTAAGCTTTTTCGATTTTGTAGCGATTTAATTCCAAATTAAAATGATCGAGGACGCATTTATGCTCCTATTTGAAAAATGTAAATATAATGATATTTACTGTGTTCCAAAAGTTGTAATTTTTAGCGTTTTTTTAAATTTTATTTTGAGTAAATATCCAAAAGTCAGACTTGTCCAGAACAGAGCAAGAATTTTATTTATTTATATTTTTTGTCTTTATTTATTTATAGAAATTATAATATTATATTTTTTTGCAATTAATTTTAAATAGTCAGTGTTTATAATGAAAATTATCGTACGAGTTATGATGATAATTTTCATAAATTTATCAGAATGTTGAACATTAAAAGCGAAGTGTCAACGAATAAAAGTGTCACATTGATCAGTCAGTGGTACTCGCTCTTAACACGAATAACTTATGTTTTCTACGATATACGAGAGTATATGGAGGAATTCACTATGCTTTCTATTTCCCACGCGATCGCTCGGCGCGTTTTTCGCGGCGCGAGGAGGCGATCGCGCGGCGGCGGCGGCGGCGGTGTGCCTCGCGTGTGTGCGAACTAGCGAACTCGAGAGAGGTCTATCACACGCGGATGAGAAATTCATTTCTGCACTGTCTCCTGCGTCGCCCGTGCTCTTATCTCGCCTGGTCGATCGACAACGCGCACACATCCGCGGAATTACTTTTGCACACACGCGCACTTGTTCTTTCCCTTTAAGGATATATTCCAGGTCAAGTTGAATACTTTTTACAAATTTTTTTTTGAGCATGCTTTTTTACTGCAATTAGAGAATACTAAAATAAATGGTCAAATTTTTAGGAATTGAGAATTATCGTGGTGATCCAAAAAGTATATTTATATAGTAACGGTAAAACTTTTATTAAAGTTGTTGTTTTGATTAAGGTTAGGAAACCTGTCAATGCTAAGCGTGTATTACTGTATATAGAGCTCTTACTAGAAACCTCAAGTTTTTCATTGTCCTACAGGTTTAAAAGTGTTTAATTAATATAATAAATTGTTTTTTGTAAAAAGTCATTCATGTGCAAAACAATTGCTTTTTGATAATAATGGTACGAAATTGTATTCTCGCATCTACTCAATGTTAGAAATCGAATTTTTAATTACGAATATTTTCATTAAATGGTCGGTAAAGACAGGTTTTTTTCACCCGGATATTGAGCTGGGAACTTTTTTAATCGTTTGATCCCAAAATGATCAATTTTTCTTCTAATCAACATTTTTGATAGACATTCTTAATCCAAGTACACACTCGGAGAGGCCTCTTTTACCGTTTCGCGGATAACGGAGACCGTGATATTATTACTCTTCGCGTTATTTCGCTCGCAGACGTCTAATAACTAACTCACTGTCCCGATGATGAACAATCATCGCGCGAATGCATGTGTGCAAGCATTAAAACGATTACGAAATTAAAAAATATCAACAATTGATGCACATGTCAAAAATTTTAACAATAAATTCTTTTCATCTATCTAGCTTTTATATAAATAATATATAATTAATAATAATATATAATTATTATGTAATAATATATAATATATAATTGTTTTTAGAATTTGTCTTCATAAAATTTTAAAAAATATTTTAATATCTTTAAAAAAATTCTTCAAGAAGAGCAAGATCGATAAAAATAAATATTTATCTGATTGCACTCAATATACATTACAAAATAATAATAATCTAATCCAATAAAAATTAAAGAATTAAAAAATATATAAACGTAATACTGTTAAAAAACGTTATACCTAAAAAATTGGAAGCAAATAATTACTTTCACATCAAATATCTATTTTTATTCTTGTCAAATATAAAAATACAGTTCACTGCGCGCTTCGCGCTCGCTGACTCGTTCTGTCTCTCTCTCTTTTTTTTTCTTATTGGGATTGACGGGTGCGAGACTACTCGAGCTCGGAACTCGAGTCAAAGTGGGGGAAGCGCTCGAGCGAAAAAGCGGGCAAGCGTTCTTATTGAATCGTTCTTATTGGGGTAGTGAACTGTATATCGTAAGATGCTCGTCATTCGAAGTAAGATTTTTAAAATTATTATATGTATGTAAAAATGCTAATCGTACTGACCAATTAAATATAAAGTTAAATATAAAACTGAATGGTCGAATTTTGGAATTTAACTCATGTATATATAGGTATGGTCACGTAGAATGATTAAAATGTGTTTCACGCGATCGCGGAGCGAGGGGTCATGATCGTAAAAGCGAAAGGTCCAGGAAAAGGGTCTCGCTTGAGTCTCGCACAGGTGGCACCTTCCTCGCTCTCGTCCTTCGTGTCATAAGGGTTATTAATAACGTCGTAATCAATTACAAGCTCACTCGTTCCTCCGGAATCAAAGGAGGGAAGAGCGAAGGTGCCCTCGAAAATTGTAAACGTACACTAGAAGTTTCATTGCTCGTTTCGAAGGGAGAACGCATAAACTTCCGTCCGATGTCTCGTAAAACTCATCTGTGGTCATCATTCCTCTGTCTAGAGGAAATACCAAACAGACCCAAAACAATTCACATTTTTTATTAACAAAAAAATGATTCTTCAAATTTTAATACATAATAAAAATACACTGCGAATCGTAAAAACGTTTGTTTGTGTTCATTTAAATTTTTGTTTCATAAAATAATTGCTTTCTTACTTACACCAAGTTATTTAACTTTTCGTTTGTCAATAGAGGAAATGAGGTTATATGAAACTGCTTATATTTGACATATATTTTTATTTTATTTTTGAAATTTATTTGATCGTAATCGCCATTAATTATATTTTAAAATCTTTCAATTGTTAAATTTTTTCACTTATATTTTCTCACAAAATAAGATGAACCTTTGACAATTGTTTTTGACATTTTATATACATGCATTTTATTTAAATCATACGAAAATACTAAGAATTACCGTAAGCGCACATTTAGTACCAAAATATAAATTTCTATACCACTTTGTACTAATTGTAAGATGATTAATAATAATTTGTCAAAATAAATGAAAAAAGTACATCATCGGTAAAATGGGTCTTATTAACGAGCAAAACCCGTAAAAAATGTATTTTTTTCTCTTATTTTCTGCATCACTGAAATGAAATGAAACAAAGTAGAAGTTATTTCTCAAAAATGCAGCGATTGTAAAAATGTTAAAAACGGGTTATTATATAGAAATATGTATTATGCCAAACCTGTATCAACAACCACGATTCGGACTTTCATCTTCTTTTCGAGTACTAAAAAAAAATGTTTTCTAGGCGACTCGTGAACAAAATAAAAGAATAAGAATGAAAAAAATGTCGATAGATATAGAGAAATTTCTCGATGCGCATTCTCGGGCGACTAGTGCGGTAGCGAGTAAAAAGTGACTCTTATACCCAGTCGGGGGTGTAACGGGCAAAAAGATGGGAGCGATCGAAATAGTAAAGCTGGTAATATAAGGACGAAGGTACGAGGGACTAAGGTTGGAAGGAAGGACGGGCAAGAGACGAGGTGAGCTGTGGGAGCGAGAGGGAGGGATAAACCGTTCTCGCCGTCGTACCGAGAAAGCAGCGGGTGCCCTTTAAGGGGCAGGAAGCCCCGTCCTCTTCTTTTGCGACGCGACGAAGGAGCTCGCGCTCTTTCCTCTTTCCTCCTCCGTGTGGATCCGAGCGCGCTCGCGCATTTCGCGATCCTGGCCTCCTACGAGTTGAAGAATGAACTGCTCGATACGTGAGCTGACTTCTGTCCGATCGTAGCGCGATTCGCCACGAGCGCAAGAACGAAAACGGACAGAATCCCCCGATCGACCTCAATCCCCCCGCGGATCGTTTAATCGTCTTTTAATCGCTCATAGAGCGAGCAGCATGCATCGTTAACCTTGTCGTATCGTTGCTGGCATTATTCAGTAGATTTATTTCGAAAAATTATTAACTTTTGTATAATCGACAGCCTCTTTGCTAAATTTCAAGGTAGCTCATCATGGACTACATCATCGAGATATTATATATATAATTATCAAAAGTCTCTCACTTCTGCTTACTGTCCTTTTTTACGGTTTTTATTTTTTTGTTGTAAATAAAGCCAATTGATGCCAATGCAATGATATCTTTCTTAAGAAGATATTTTATATATTATTTTTTTTCTGTAATAGCTAATAATATCAAAATGGACAGTTTGAGCATACTTTTTAAACCATTTTATAATAATTACGAGTATTTGAGGTATTTCGATAAACCTTAATATGTACATTTTATTTTATGTAAATGAATTGACAACTTAACCAGTATTCATATTTGCGAATTTAATCATTAAACGTCGTTCATCGTTCGTCGCGTGATGAAAGCATAATGAAAATTCTTATACTTTCATTCATATTCTGTTTTTCATAACTTTTAACTACTCTACATCGATATAAAGAACTACCTTAGGTTGCTCTGTGATAATCAAATCCAAAAGGTTTTCCTGTTTGATGACGTTTTTCTGATGTTTACAGTGATTTGCGAGATTGAGTTTATTAATAAAAGTTGTTGCAAATTGATCAAAGAATAACATACTCTAAATTCAAGGTCAGAAATAATAGATATACTTGTATAATTAACAAATTTTTTACGATAGATTTTTCTAATAAATTAAATAAAATTTCTTTTATGTTATATAAAACTCTTTGTAAAATTTAAGGAGACTTCACCGTCTGGAATTCGAGATATTCATTGCCAAAAATTGCAGTTCAAACACGCGCTCTTATTGTGGAGAGAGTACAAAAAAATGTGATATTTGTCATGAAATACCTCAATTTTCGTACCGTGAAACCTTCTAAAATTTGGTACACATATGTATATGACGTTAAAGAAAGTTAATGCAAAATTTTAACGAAATCTATCGACGCTTATTTTACAGAGCAACCACCTTAAATCATTCGAATTTTATGCGAGTCGAGTCGCTCGAAAACATTCTCATTTTTTTACTACGCATCTTCCCTAGAGCTTTTAGAAGTAAAGCACCGGAACCGGCGAGTCGCGCCAGCGAGAATTCTGAAATCCGGTTTTTTCTGTTTTTGTGCTGCACGCTTTTTGCGTTCACGCTCTCGTACCGGCTTGTACACTCCTGATGTGAAACGCGCGTCGAGTAACTCGAGATCGAGACCCCCGGAGATCCTTATCCCGGTGGCCCTGACATTCGCGCTGGCCTCGTCTCTGCATCGTAGGTTAACGAAATTTCGTCGGGTCAACGTCACTCTCTGTCGAATAACGTAGAAGTCCACATATAAGACGTAAATAAATGCTACACAGTGTAAATAAAATTAGAAAACACTATAACTATGCAAACTTTAACTAATTTTATGTCACAATCATACATCGATATTAATAAAAAATAAACTAGAAAAACCATTGAATTGTAAAATAAAATTTACTTTGCAATATTAACTCAAAGATACCTACCGGAAAAAAAATTTTTTCCAGACAATTAATTATTTGGTTTCATTCAATTACATTTTCAAATAAAATCAATTTAAACAAAAAGTCAAAGAGTTCCAAACGTGTTTCATGTTTGTCAGAATAATTAATCAGTTACTTTTATAACTCGTATACTAAAACTGACTTCCCCAGTTATTGCACCGGTATATTGAATCGATTTTTTAACTTAATGTTGCAAATAAATAAAATTGTCCTTTATGAAGGCCAGACGACAAATACCTTTAGAAATAAAAATACGAACTGAACTTATTCTTTTAATATAGACAAACGTGTAAATCATTTATATTTATTTGAATTAATAAATTTTAAATAAATGTTGCCTTATTTCTTCAAAATTTTTAAGTTTCAATTCTATACATAAAGAAAATTTTTGTCAATAGCGAAACTGTTCTCGTATCTTATTAAATATTATCCTAAAAAATAAGGTCATCTTTATCATTAAAAAAAATTATTTTATTTATTTATCGTTTAAAGAACCACGACATTTTATTCGTTAATTAACAATGTTTGTCAGCCTTATTTTTGAAATAACGTTTAAACGATTTTCATGATTTTAAAGAAATTTTTTCGTTATTTGCATTATTGTCCGGAGTGCCAGCGCGGGCGGTGAATTTCGTTCCAGTGAGAGTGACTTGAAAAATTCATATATGCATTCTTAGACGCGTGTGTAGAAGCGTAGCCTAAGCTCGGGTATATTATTACACTACTCTCCTTTTGTCTTTCCGGCGAACCGCCTCGCCCGAGTGTAACGAACTCTTTTGCTTCATTTTTTTCTCGCATATCCCTGGACCGTCGCTCGACTCTCTCGCTCCTATCTCTCGTCGTCTTTTTGCCCCTCGAAAGCAGAAGGAACGTCCCGCTGTCCCGCGTGGCTCGCGAGAGAACGAGCGAAACCCGAGGAAAAAGGACGAACACGCATGATTTTTTTTCTCTCTCTCTCTCGCGGTCTTCTCGTCATTCTCGTCGGCTTACGCTCCAACCGTTCTTGTTCCCGTGGGGCGTGTTTCTCTCGATGTTTGTCAGCGCACATACGCGGATCCACGACGCACTCTGCCGACTCGAAAAAAGGGAAAGCTCAGAAAAAAAAGGACGAAAAGCGAGGCAAAATAAGGTACGAGCGACCTTGTCGTTTTGCCACTTGCAAAAAATTGATGAAAAAATTCGACCGAATCGAATATTCTTTTTCGAAGCTTTTTGCAATCGCGTGTGCTAATTTGAGAAAAAAATTTTGAGGAGGAAAATAAGGCTAGTGCACAAGAAAATTGTTTTTCTTTTTTTTTCGTGCTTTCGGAGGGTTGGAATTGAGGTAAGAATTACGAGGGTTGCTTGACTGATATTTCGCTGATGCCCCGTTACAATCCACTCTCTCATTCTGACGTGAACCATCCGCAACTTTACGATCCCGCGTATAGCGCGTTTCGCGTATATACGTACCCACGAGTTTATTCTTTTATTACAAATAACGAATATTCGCGCTCGCCCTTTTCTCCTTTTTACGCATGAAAACTCGCCGTAATTCGTACGGGAGAGCGAAGCTAGAGAGAAAGGTTGCGCGAAAAACGAGAAAAGTATAACGTATGTGCGCGCGAGGAATAGTCTCCGAGGTTTTTACTTATTTTTTCACAATCGCGATCTTCTTCATTTTCATCTGTCTTATACTTCAGTCAAAGAGAGGTAAAAAAACGTTTTGTCGCAAATTTGTGAAATTTAGGCTTTATATTTTTAACATATACGTTTAATAGATTATTAAGAGTATACTTTATAGTTTGAGAACACTTTTCAGAGAATTTTTATAATTGTCATTATTTAAGGTGGTTCGATTAATTTCTTAGAGTCAAGCAGTGTATGATTACTACGTTATTCGTATAAAAAATCATATTATAGATGATTTTATAATTACTTTTTTAATCTGTCAAATTCGTGATTAACGATTTATTTATAAGATATTGAGAAAAAAATATTGAAAAAAAAGATTATCATCACGAAAATAACAGAAATTTATAATAAACTCGTCAAATACACGATGGAATACGAGATGTAGATATTTCAAGTTTGCTGTTTGGTGCAGTTGCTATCAGTTTGGTATTTCAGTTATTATGAAATTCCTGACAACAGTTTCCATAAAAGTACGTTTAAAAACTATGCAAAAAGGTAAATTTTTCGAATTTTTCATTGAAGAAAAACTATCAATTTTGATAAAACTTGATAGTTTAATCATCTGGAAAAAATTTTTATTTTTATTTTAGAGTTTTATTTGCCTTGTAGCGATTGAAATATCTTTTAAAAAATTTAAATGCATTAATAAACGCATTTAAATTTATAACTTATTGTCAAAACCATAATGTACATCAAAAAGATGAACTACAAATTGATTATTTACATTCATCAGGATAAATGAATTTATCAAAATTCTAAGAATCCAAAGTCTGACAATTGTGAAACCCTTTAGTGAATCATTTTCAAATTTTATACACAACTTTTTCCTGCATATTACAAAACTTCATATATATCGAAACTTAACCCTCCCCCCCCTCCCATTTTCCAAATTACTCCAATTAGTCCTTAAATAATTTAAAAAAAAATGCGAAGAAAACTTACGGTATCGTAATTTTGATCGCGAATTGGTAAATGTTGGCTCTGGGAGAACGTACGTATGAGCGTAAAATTTACGCTCAAGAGTGTGCATGTACGCAAAAAACAAGAGAAAATAAAGAGAGAAGGATGAGGTCTGATAGGAAACGCGGGGCTGCCGTTTCTCAGTGCAGAGAGGTCCCAAGTAGGCGACTAATTCGCGTGCGTAATAACCGGCCATTCGCAGCACGTGCCCCGAGGCTTTAATGCAACGTTCGTACGAAATTGGCAAAGGTTTCACGTGTGCGTAGGTGTGCGCCCGTGTTTGTGCAACTTTTGCGTTTCTGTCCCGCTCAGCCGGAGATTCCGCGCTATCGGCATAAAACTTTGTCCGTGTGCGCGCCCGCTGAATCGCGAATACAGCCGCGCGTGATCTCCGCGAGTTCCCTCATCTCGTACCGTTATTGTAATTTCGATGATTACATTCTATCCCGACGCTTCCCCTCCCCTCCACACATCTCTTTCTCTCTCTCCCTCTCTCTTTCTCTCAATGAAATCAATTTTCCTCCATTCTCATGATTTTTAATCGTCGAATGAATAATTTAAGAAATCATTCGACGATCCATATGATACCAGTTCCAACCTTACTCCAATTAAAATCACACCTTGTACTCCATTTATGTATATAGAGACATGTTTTTCATTTATAGGTAAAATGTATAGTATGCAGTGAGCGTAGATGTTCAGTGATATAAAAATGATTTTCCACAAAATCTTATAAAATTTTTGTCGGATTTTATCCAATATTGCACACTCAAGGTAATTTATTGTATACACGGCGAAATTGACAAATACATCTTTTGAATAATTTTGACTTTTTTTATACGTCGATTTATTCTCTTGAGAATAATTGTTAATACTTAATAAAAATACAATTATATTTTTGTGCTTTTGTGTAGATATTTCATTTTATTTGATCTAGTGGTAATGATAACAATGAATGTTATTTTTATACAAGTGTGGATAAGGATTCGTATAACCATTTAAGAAGCTTCGGCTTCGGAAGAAAAAACAGGTCAAAGCGGCGAGCCACTCTCGATCCGTCCGATCGAAAGTCCTCGAGAACTCTCCTCGGGTCCACTCCACCGTCGCAAATATTGACCATCTCTTTTCATAGGGCGGCTTATTTCGTTGAACGGGACTTGTACACGGGAACGACGGAGCGAAGAATAAGTGAAACATTCCGACTTATTGTGTGACAAAAAGAAAAGCTTACAATAATTAACGAAAGATTAAAATTTATCAATCGCATATATTTATCAAAACTTTTAAAATAAACTGAATCAAACGATGTATAGATTAACATAGGTAAGTCAAGTTTATTACGACTATAATATATCTATCTTATTTTTTAAATATCTCAGAAAGTACAAAAAACATACTGCCAAAAAGATGCTTATACTTTTTTATGTCTGAAATAAAAGTTTGGGAATAAAAAAATATTGTATTTAACATTTATTATCAAGGATTCACTAGACGCAATTAAAAATGAAAAATACGTACATTTACTTGCATTTTAGTTCAATTCTCATAAATAAATTCTATTATTTTTTCGAACAAAAGGGAAGAAAAATAGCACACATGATTATTGATAAACGTGTGGTCAGCGACTTTCGTCTTTAATCGTTCCCAGGGGAGTAATCATGGTATATTGCTCACGATTCGAGTGAGAGTGGGTGATATTAAGCTCTGTGATAAGTAGCTTAGTAATTTTTATCAAAACGAGCGCGTACCCTCGGCAAGACTCGGGAGATAGTCGCGAGAGACGCGACTCGAGGAAAAAAGGAGATCGCGTTGCTTTTCCATCGGGCGGCTTGGCGCTACGAAGCTCCGCGCAGGATGGACGAGAGAAAAAGGAAAACGCTC
The DNA here is from genome assembly GCA_030522545.1 of Cremastinae sp. A BG-2022a. Taxonomy (NCBI): domain Eukaryota; kingdom Metazoa; phylum Arthropoda; class Insecta; order Hymenoptera; family Ichneumonidae; species Cremastinae sp. A BG-2022a. Next base: position 103,699 of record JAPYYW010000526.1, on the reverse strand, counting down.
GGAAGGTGCAATCTCTCGCTCGCGAGTGAATGGATGATAAGAAATCATTTTTTTACTTCTTGCAGTGAAACGCGAATTCATACGATATCGTTTAACTCGCGCCTTCTCCTGAATGATTTTTTGAACGCAGCCTTTTCCTTGCTAGATACCCAGCGTCTACATTTCTCAAGGATAAAAGCGTTGGATTCACACCTCCGCAATATTCTGATCCAGCACCGAGAGTAAACTCGAGCTTTCGCATTATTCACGAGAATGATAAATGAGCACACGCGACACTCCTGATTAAATGCGCTTGTTTTATTTTTAACTCTCGCCTATTAACAGGAATTTAATGGGATATTTTTTATGACTAAAAAATGAGTTTCATTTCCTGTTGAAGAATTCACTATATGTAGTTTACTGAATTTTTCTCATCACGTTTTATAAGAATAATTATTATTGGATTTTTATTTCCATTCTACGATGATTACTTAGATGATATAAAAATAATATTTTTAGTATGCTTGTGAATAATTTTTATGATTAACCAGTACGCGCAACTCTAATAAATTTACTTATTTTTTATTTCAATCTTCATACAAATTGAATAGAAATCTAATAGAATATTTATATGGCGAATAAGTGACAATACAATCGGACATTGAATTTATACTCAATTTTGCATTATATATGCATCATAGAAATGATTTTTTATTTATTTTATATCTTTGTATAGAATATTTCTGGCCAGATCAAGGATTTTCAATGAGAAAATATTTTTTAGATCTTGTTACAAAGTGAAAAAGTGTGCATTAAATCTCGACATATTGATAATCCAGAGTTAATTTAATGTTGAAAAAATAGTCAGTATAAAACTGTCACTTTCAAAGAGAAATCTGCAATCGTATGGTATCTCTCGGTGCAGTGTATAAAATTAATTGCAAAAGTTGTGTGTTTCATTGTAAAAATGCACAATGTCAACGTCGTTCAATTTCCTTATCAAAGTTCATAAAAATGATTTATCTCGTGGCGTCCCCCCGATGGTGAAGGTGAAAAAATGCTGCAGCTCTCCCCGGAGTGAGTTGATATACGAGGTAACGAGAGGATATCTCGTTGGTTTTGCCTCGGTCGGTCAGTTATGCAGATTCGCGCGAAGGTAGATCCGGCAAGGGTCAGCGATTCCTGGAATATAGAAGTCGCTCTCCGTGGCGATAGTGCTGGACGATTCAGGCTCGTGCATCATCCCCGCTTTTCGGTGTGCTGCTTTCTAGCCTCGAAAAATTGCACTTTCGATCCCGGGTTGCGCGGCGTTACCGGGAATAAACGCGGCTCTCTCAGTGCCTGGAAATCTCGCTGAACGATCAAACGCCTGACGAGCAACCGCGGAGGACGATCCTTGCCAAATTTCTCTACATTCGTCGAGGAAAAGAGAGCTAGAGGCGGGAGAACGTCCAAAAATATACGTTCTATCCTCTTCTGTTTATCGTCCGAAAAGTGCGCGCCACTGCAAAATGTGTATTTCTTTTCTCCTTTTCTCCGCCATATGCATATTTAGGAACGTCTCGAGTGTCATCTCGCGTGTTGGTTATGGCGCGTTCGTTGGTTATATAGCCCGTAGCGGACGGAGAACACTTCCCGGTACTTGTTTGTCCCGGTGCCGACGGTGTGAAAGAGCGCAACGTTTGATCATTCGTGATCTCCCTCCCTCCCTGTCTCTCTCTCTTTCTTTTTTATTGCGCGACACACATCATCTTTGCTCGCCTCGTTTCTTATTCCACCCGGGAAGCCGCAGCGCATTTTTTTACTTCTCGAGGTATTTCGAAAATTTGAAAAACTCGAGAATAATATATGTGTCTCGGATATACCTCTCGTCAACAAATTTAAAGGAGACTGATGCCGCTACTCAATGTACTTGGACGTTTGAGTATACTCGAGGGACAATTTGTCATCTCTATTAGTTTAACATGGCAAGTAATTTATTCTTAAGGTGATATGAAACACCCAATTTAAATTGAATTTTTCAAGAAAATTTATTGAAATTTGAATATGTTATGTACTCTGTACCATAGGGGGTTACATTCTTGAAATTTCAAAAAAATAGAAAGAATCAAAGTAAACAATTTTTTTTTCGTTTCTTGAAATTCCCAGAATATCATGCACTAGTATAGTGTACACTGCATAACATATTCAAATTTCAATTCATTTTCTTGAAAAATACGAGCGTGGGATTTGTCCGAAAATTTACTCAAAATTGGGTGTTTCACATCTCACCTTAAAGATTTTTAATAATTAACTAAAGTGGGTAGAACATTTTTCGTTGTAAGCTGGCATTGTCAGGTTTGGGAAGAAACATGTATGTTTTCTATTTGAATTCAAACTGTTTCTATAATTACCTCGGTAATCTATATTTTTTACTCCATATGAATCGTTGCATGCATGCGGTAAGATAAATTATCTAATAGTTGAATGTTGCCCAAAAGTTGAACGATAATTTTACTGTTCACTATTGGGATATCTGCACATTTACCATAAAAATTATTTAAAATTAAACGATTATTTTCGATATCTCTATAATAAAAATTTAACATAAACAGGGTAAAAATAAATAACATATAAAGAATTTCAAACACATTTTTCTGTTTAAATATTTAAGAATTAAAAATAAAGTAGTATTTCCACTTATACATATTATATGCTCATCAACTATTAGGACATTTACCTAAATTAATGCTCATATGCTTAACATATTGTAACTTAGTATGTTAATATTATAATTTAATATTTTAAGATTTCGTGATAAAATTCAATATTTTCTAATTAAACGACACTCATTAAAATGGTCGATTCATTATAACTGTACAAAATTTATTTATTAAAAAAATGTTTACTTAATGAAAATAATATAATATAGCAAAACCATCTCAAAACATCCAACTGGAAGTTCATGTATATATATATATATACGACAATAATCCAACGATATCTACGTTTGCAAGATATTCGTCCGGAAAAGCAAATCCATAACCGGAAGAAAACGATCACTGCCAATTCTTCCGGGCTACATGGAAAATCCCGAGGCGAGTATTTTTTGCGAGTCGGAACTCGCGGGGGATTTCGTTCGACCTTTGAACGAAGCGTTAAATCAACACGCCGATACGCGAAAGGAACATCTGACCGGGAGAGCCACGCTCCGAGCAATTATTTGCCTCTAGATTTATGAGTGTGCGAAGCGGCAGCAACGGCAGCGAGAAAAGGGTGGAGAGAGAGAGAGAGAGAGAGAGAGAAAGAGAGCCTGCACGGAGTGCACGGCTCCGGCGCGTCTTACGATTTGCGAAAAATAAACCCGAGGGCGTCGTCGGGACGACTTTGCGCGAAATCTTGAGATAAATCCGCCCTTTTGTTCTCGAACTCGCAATATTCAACCGCGCATCGTTTTTCCTTTCTCTCTCTCTCTCTCTCTCTCTCTCTCTCTTTTCTTGCGTTCTCGTCTTGCTCTCGCTCTCGCGGAACCTCGATCCGCAGAAACGTGTGTGCGCGCGCGTGCAAACGTACACCGGCCGGGAATCACTTTGCGGATCGTAATTACACGCTCTCCCCGGGGCCGATCTCTCAATAACTCAAACGAACGATTATCGATTGCGAAGCTATAACTTTTCTCTTTACGTTTTCTACTTCCCACATGCGGATCTTCTTCCAATACAATGCCCTCTCCCGATACGTACGTCGTGGACAATGAATCTTGAGAAACGTCGAAGATCTCGTGTGTGTCCAAAGTACGAATTTTTATCCATTTTTAAATAATATCAACATTTTCTTCAACAAAATTAACGATTATTTATCCAATTATAATGAGTTTTTCGTGAAGAACAGAAGTCCGAGTTTCCGTTGGGAAGGAATTTTCAATGTTGATTTAAATTGTGCCTTGTTTTTAAAGAATACAAAGCCGGAAGTCTGACTTTGTTTTTATTTGTTTTGGAGAAGTATATACTTTTTTTCAATAAAAAAAATTGAATTAATATTTGTCTGATAAATATACGTGTCTATATTTAACGTTTTCAGTTTTGTCAAAATCAAGTATTACTGTTATTTTTTTTAAGCTTGAAGAAATTTTTTGTTGTGATACTGAATTTCACCTAAATAATTCTTTTGGCAATAGATCTCACGCGCTTTTAACTTGTGTCCTGATTTTTTTCTCAACATAATTTTCACTTTTGTGACACACGTCATAAGTTAGTTCAAATAAGTACAAGTTTTCCTTCTATCGAAAAAGTCACACTTTGTATCATCAGAATTTGTTTCATTAATAAAAAAATAAATGAAGAAATGCGTGAAAAAGTATCGTTAAGTTTAATAAAATTTGTTTATTTTTAATTTATAAAAATTTGTTTTATGTTAGTGAAAGATACTTTACCTGAGGATTCATCCTTCGACCTTTGTATAAAACAACGAACGTCTTTTATTTGGGAAATTAACTTAAAAAAGCGAGTTGCATTGGACGTAATTTGTTCTCGATAGTGGCCGAAAAAATGTATCCCGGCGATTGATCTGACGTTCGTAACACGTGTCCTGGCAATTACAGGACGAAGGAAGGACGCTGCGAGGCAGCCGAGACGAAGCGTACGTTCCTCGTCGATCTCTTGCCTCCTTTGTATTTATCCCGCGAGGCCGCGATTCGGAGATCAGGAGCAGCCGAGGAGGATCGGAGAGATCGAGTCAGAGTACCGGCGGTTTGACCTCTCGCCGATTTTATTTTTTTCCTCGCCGAGGTACGATTCACCCTGGTGTTTCTCTCGCAGGTGGCTCCGACTTTGCCAACGAGATACATATTTTCGGCCAGGAACTCGCGCACGATTATTACCCGGGGATATAATACCGTCGAGCTCTCTGCAACCCATATTGCGCTCACCGAGAAAGAGAGTCGAAAAGAAAAATAAACGCGTCCTTCCGTCCCCTTTCCTCAAAAAAAAAACGATCGAATGCTTTTTTTAACGTAATAACTGTCTTGTGACAGTCAAATCAAAAAGTTTCATTTATTCAGTTGTTTTGTTATCATTAATAAAATGATTTTCGAGCTCAGGTTCATTTGGAGTTTAGGTTGCTCCAAATTGACCAAAGCACATTAAGTTGAAAGTTATTGAAAGTCAGGTGTACTTTTTATGCATAATTATCAATTTTTACAACAAATTTTTTTTAACTAAATAAAGTTTCTTTGATTTATAAAAATATGTGCAAAATTTTAGGTCTCATTTCATACCTTCTGGAAGTTGAGATATTTATTGTGGAAAACAAGTGTAATTTTAATTGTAACCTGTAACTCCTAAAATTTAATGCAGATAATGTATGTCAAAGAAAGTTTATTCAAAGTTTTAGTAAAATGTCTAAAATTAGTGTAATCGGAAAAAAAAATAATTTTCTGAAAATTTGGCTAAATTCTCGTTTGAGACTTGTTTGCCTAAATTCTTCTTTGATCTAAATTATTCAACTCTCCCATAAAAGCACACTTGTTAAATATTGAAACTTACCACTGAAAATCTTGACTTCTAAATGACGAAGCATCTTCAAATTTTACATTGCTTCTTATATTACATCGAAGAAGTATTATTTAATTTGAAAAAAGTCTTTCATAAAATCTAGAGAAAAATTTCATAAATATCCATAGAACATTATTTTTTACATAATTTGAAAAAAATAGAAATCAAAAGAGAATATTTCTGTATAATAGACAATGAAATAAGCTGTCTAAGTAGGCACATAATTTTAGAGTTCCACTTTTCGTTGAAAGTTCCTTAATGTCTTATTATTATATTGTTTTTTTTGAGTCTTCAGTCCCTACAATATTGTCCTGATCAAAGGAGTGCATAAATATATACAAGAGTGCGAATTAAACGAAAACCATAATTTGCACACATTCGATAATGAGCGTTGAATATTGCAATTTCAACCGCAGCAGGCTCGAGAAAATAAGATACAAATGAATCCTGTTCGAGATTCAAGAGAAGAGAGAAACTCGATTTTCCTCCTTGTTGGACTAAGAAAGGGAAACCTCATCGAGGATGGATACGCGTACTCCGTTGGAGATGTACGAGAGGGGAAAAAGTTTAGCAGCTGTCTACATAACCTGGCCGAGGCAAGAAGAAACTTGCCAAGACAGATGCAGTCCATTCGGGGTATATTTTTCAATGACGGACGCTCCACGTTTGTTTATAAGCGCTTGTGTGCACTTATTCGTTTATTTTTCGATTTTTTATAACTTTCGCCGGGATGGTACGCTCATAAGGTGGTCTTTGGACGATATGATGAATTTGCACCAATTACTCTCGGTACGTCAGACGACCGCTTCGATCGGTCTCTCCCCTTCCCTCCTTGCTCCTCATTATGCATCGAGTTCGATGCAACGCACATCAATAAATAAATGCATGCCGACTCGTCCGCTTACTGGGTATTTTTACTCGCGCATCTATTACGTCTCATCCTCTCCTTGGATATCCGCCAGGAGAAACTCATTGCGAGTTCACCACGAACTGCGTGTCCAGCAAAACTAATCTATGACCGATTCTTTTATTTTAAATGAAGGATTTCTCAAGCGTTCAGTGGTTACTGAAAGCAACAATTTTTTTTTACTAACAATAAGAACACACGTGGGAAATTCGAAAAAATAGAGAATTTGATTAAATTTTGTGTAGCAAATTCTTTAGTATCAATTTTACAAATATACGATTTTTAAATAAATTTTTCCTTCGCATATTACTTGCATACTTGGACATCAATTAGTTTCATATGTTTAGTTTATGATTTTTGTAATAAAAGTTACGAATTTGAGAACATTTCACTAAATTTTTCATTATTAATTGTTTAAATAATGCTAATTATCAATGTGCTTAAATTGTGTTAAAACTGTTAGTTGATGACGGGAATAAATTGATTAATTTATGGCTAAAATACATATTAAATTAAAATTTTACCTTATAATAAAAATGGAATTGGAGAGACAATTCCTCTTTAAACAACACGCTATTTGACTATTCATCGTGATGATAAATTTTCACAAAACTGTCATTTGAACTTTTATAATAAAAATATTGGTATAATTATAAACAATAAAACAGGAATGTGTTTATATATACGTTTAAAATGCATATAAAAAATTAACTAAAGCGTTGAAAGTACTAGATAGTAATTTTTAGGTGTATCGCTGTGTAAAAGAATTAAGTTCAATAACGTTACCTTTGTCGTGATTTGTAGAACGAATAAAAAGTACACCGACTACGTTTTAACATTCAATTGCATATAATTGTCAATTACTTATTTCGTATGTACTGCATGGCTTTCTGAACTTATCGCGACTTAATCTACTAACATATATATTTTCTGTCAGCTGTTGAACATTTTTGATTAAAAAATGTGACATGTTGAATTTATTTCTTTACTTTTTCAAAAATAGATGTCTCGTTTCATACACAGTAAAAAATTTTATGAAATATATCGATTTCTTAAAAAAATGACCCATCATACTGCATGTTGATGTTCAAAAATTAATGTTATTTTTTGATAAATATGAGCAACCTTTGAACACAAGTTTCGTTAAGAATTTCATAGTGACGTGTTAAATTTATTTCTTTACCTTTTCAAAAATAGATATCTTATTTCATATACACAGGGAAATATTTCAAATTAAAAAAATATTTCGCTATCACACTGTGTATTTTACTTTTCAATAAATAATTGTATTTTTTGGAATAAATGCAAGAAACCTTTGCAAAAAGCAAAACAGAGCATCGTGATTATTCGACTTTACTATTGTTTATATATTATTAATGCAAGAAATAAGATTGACAAGAAAAGGGAAAATGTGAGCTGCGATGGAAAAGAATAATAGTGCCGGCGAGTGTAAACTGCTGGCGTCGTATGAAAATATCAAGTACAAATATGAGAAAAAGCAGCGTGAAAGTAGAAAAATCAACAAAATAAGCGTGTCGGGCAAGATTCTTTGGTGAGCGATAAATAAGATGGCGGAGAGGAGAAACGGGGGGATGGAGAGCGTAAGAGCCGGGTGAACGTGCGCGAGGGTCTCGCGAGGGGATGAGGTATATAAGCTTCGAGTTATGGAGAAGGAAGTTTTTACGGTGTTTTTATGTCGCACAGTGGCGGCGTAGCCGAGACGCGTGAGCGTCTCTTGGCGAGTCGTTGCAGAAGCTTCTTGCCCGCGAGAAAAGTAGATCGAGCCCTCGCTCTCTTTTTTTCTTCCCTTTTCTCTCTCTCTCTCTCTCTCTCCCGTGAGCAAAACCTCTATCGTTCTCCATTCTCTCTCTCTCTCTCGTCCTTGTTTTTTTTTTTCAACGAAGCTGTCGCATCGCTTAAACAAATTAAAGAATCGTCCGGCACCGGGCGCGCCATTCGGTTTATGAGCCCTTCTCCCCCGAGCTACAATAGGAATCCCTGAATCTTTAATAACGTTTCTCCGGAGAATAAGTACTCGCTGGGACGCGCCGCGAGGAAAGGGAAAGTAAGGGAGAAAAATTCCGAGGGGATGCCAAGAAAAATGTGCGAGATAGCGTCTTACTTATTCATTCGATCTTAATAAACCCGATTCGATTGATCGAATCGTTGTTCCGAGAGATATACTTGCCTGAATTCAAAAATACCTCTGCATAACTTGATTTTTTTCTCTAAAGAATATATATTTAAAGCTGGATAATTTTCTGTACATATAGCGCCATTTGCAATATATTTTATTAAAGAGGTTCGATTGAAATGTTTTTTAAAGTATAAACTAAAAATGAAATCATTCATTTAAATTTGAAAGATTATTTTTCGAAAAATTGTATACGAAACTTCTTTAATGTAATCGAGATACTTTGTATTTAAAATGGAAACTTCAACATGGATTCTTCTTATGTTATCATGAAGAACATTTATAAATATATTTTTAAAAAATTATGTTTTTTTTCAGTTTTCTTTTTATACTATTCGAATTCAAATATGCAAGATTAAAAATCATGACATTTACCACGTATTTGTATTTTTTAAATAATAAATATGTCGACCGTTCCACAGAGAAACCTTTAAAAGTTTGATATCATATCAAAGAAAGTTTGTGGAAATTTTTAACGAAATCTTAAGGAGATTCACGCGTTTGTTCGCCCGCGAGCATTCATTTTGCATGCAACGTTGAGGCAAAAATCATCAAGTGAAATTATTTTCAAGATAATCTGACGAAAATTAATATTAATGTTCCTTGATAGCACATTAAAATACGTTTAAAATTTAAGAAAGTTTTATCGTGCAGATGTCGAGATATTCATTGGGTAAAATAATAACTTTTACACGGGCTCTTTTTATTGAGAAGTCACAAAAAATTCGATTATCAAAGATATATATCTCAATTTCTAGACGATAAATGTTATTAAAATTCGACCACTAGTTGGGTATCATATTAAACCCAATGTACATCAAATTTTAGCAAAAAAAAAGTTGAAATATAATTTTGACATGGTAAACGCGTGAATCTCTTTAAGAAAGCGATTTTGCTATGCAACTACCTCAGAATCGTTTCACGCAAGTATCTAATTGCTGAAAAACGTAACTTGGCTGTAAATTCGCATTGAAAGAAAAAGTTGGCAAGAAAATATTCTCACGTGTACAAGCATTTAATTCCATTTGTTCTCTATTAGCTCGTATAAGAGTATTTTATCGATTCTGGGTACGTTTTACGCGCCGGACAGCTAAACATTTGCAGTCGCGTGGAATGAAAGGCGCGGAGTGAAACTCGTTCGCGATCGTGACTCACGCATCGTTCTCGGAATCTTCGAATTTTTCATGAAATACCGTCGATAGGGGAGATAGCTCGTTACAGTCGACTTTTCGAGCGCAGCACACGAGAAGAAACGAAACATAAGAATTTGACACCGAAACGATGTTTGTGTACGAGGAAAGGCAAAGCAGGCAAGCTGTGCAGAAAATTGGCACAGAAAACGATTCTCTTACGGGAATACATAAATATTCATACGCGTCCGATATTAAGTCGGATATAAATGGACGTGTGATGGGATTAATGAAGCATCGGCTCATTATTAATGGAGACTTTAATTTAAACGCGCCTTTATTGAACGGCAGCATAATTATTGATGCGCAGAGAAATTTGGACATGAACGTATTTTGGTAGAAAGGAAAGAAAAAGAAAGAAAGATATACATGGGAATTACAGTGATTACGTGATTCCGAAGAGTAAATCGAGAGTAGCTGAATTCGTGGCTGGTCGAATATTCGAGGGTTCGAGCGTGAGCGTCGTTATATACGTAGGAAAGATTTCTCAAATTCGATAACGAAATTAGAAATCACGTAGGAGCAATTACCGGTCTCTAATCGTTGAATAATCGGTAATTATTGAGGAAAGGTGTTTGGACGAGGGGCAAAATGCTAAGGGTTACGTTCATGAATCATTACGTACATTCGCAAAGAAAGTAAGAGAGAGAGAGAGAGAGAGAGAGAGAGATCGAGAGAAAGGAGATTAAATGATGTCGAAGGAAAAGAGAGAGACAGAGGGATAGAAAAGCATCTCGAAGTTGGAGTGTCTCTCGGCTGATTCATCAGCGAACGGACGGTACGAGTCCTTCGGGGCCGGAGTTTTAGGGGCGAGTATATACGCGGAGTAAAAGCGAGATGGAGAAAGGAACAGCCGGTCCGAGAGAGGAAATAGACGCAGCTGAAGCACGAATTCGCTCTGTTTTGCCTTCTTGGCATCCTTCCGATCATGCCCGCCCTTATTGCTCCCCGAGTGGCCGCAAAACGAAGTTTGATCAAATTCTACTGCTCGGGCATAAAACTGACCGGTAGCGCTACCCCCCGGCAGGGTTATGGCCTCGATAAATGATTCATCCAAGACGCGATACGATGCGAGAGATGCGATAAGATGGGAGACTGGCCATCGCGTTTCTCCTCTTTTTCCTTTTCCTTCAGCCTGCATACATTTCGATTCACCGTTCCTTGCTATCTCTATGTCCGGATCTTCCTATTTTTACCCCCGTTTCGCTCCTCCCCATCGACGAATACAGGTGCGCCGAGGAGGTAGACGCGATCCTCGATACATCCGAGTAAATGTGACGCGAGATCGCACTAAGGGAAAGAGAGGCAAGCATCTCCCTGGGTCATCATCATTCGAGCCCTTTTACGAGCGCCTCTTTTCCCCCTTACTGTAAGAGAAAGAGGCTCGTTGGACCTCGCGCTTACCCTAAGCCGGAAAAGCCACACGAGTCTGCCATAAGAACGAAAATGCCTGAGGAAGGATTAACTTTATTGGAAAACCATTTTATAAGTATCTCTTCGACGTCTCTCATCAGAATTCGCTACATGCGAGAACGTTGAATTGCTGGAGAGATCCTTTTTGTGTTTGGTAGAAGAGAATATAAATGAATTAATAAATATTTCATATGCTGTGGCAAAAACATTGACCACCTAATACCAACAGGGCCTTGAACTATCTAACGTGTCATCTGTTCAATAGCTATTGATATACATGCCAACACATATTTGGAAAGATGATATATAGATATGTATTTACAGCTGTAATGAACAATTGGCATGCTAGAGAGTTAGACACTGGACGGTTTTGAATCTTTTTCCAAAAGCAACTTCCGATATAGACCAATGTACATGAATAACAAACTCAATCATATCATGTCTAAACGTTGGGTAAACAAGCCAATTAATCTTCTATACATTGGCCATTGGTAGAAGTCCATTGATTGAAACATCAAAGTATCTAATATTTGCATCATGATGATGTTTCAGAAACTCAGCATGAATATCATTTAACATATAAAATAGGTATAATAAACAATGACAGTCATGGTACAAAATTTTGATATAGAACTAATGACATATAGTGAAATAGAGACTTTTGGATAGCAAATAACATAGAGTAATTTTTGAATAACTAATAGGCATGTAGGCATAGAATGTAGTTACAGATATAAGTACACAGCGTAGAAGAAGTTTAATAGAACTAACATGATATAAAAAGAGATGGACCGTAGTCGCGAGTTTCTGAATCAAGATGTATACTCTGGTCCAGTTTATTGCGGATGAGTGGCTCGCTTGGATATTGTTTTCAATAACACGGAGCATCAATCAGACTTTGTCGAGGCCGGATATAAAGGAGGAGCTCGGGCAATATATAGAAAAACAAAAAAAAAGAGAGAAGTCGAAGAGAATGGGACTGTCTCTCCCGCTCCTTGGCCGTTATTTCTGAGCATATCGGAGAGGCTTCGCTCGGGAGTGTAAGGATATGCCGCGGGTGGTCGAGCATAACCGGGATATCATCCCGGGGGAAACGAGCACGCAAGATGTCCGGAATGCGGTGACCTCTGCTCGCAGAAGGGGAAGCCAGGATTACCGAACTGGACCATCTCTTTTGCATAACGACGACTGGACGACGGGCGCCCTCGTCCCTCCGCGTCGACCACCGCAAATCTCGCCCTTTGCCACCGTCGCGCCCTCGGCGTTGCAGCCTGACGGCGTCGACGCCGCTGGATGGACGCCCAAGCGGACGATCGTCCAGAAATCGAGCGTAATACCTTGACTTCCAGAAGTACGGACAATAACGAAGATATCCGGACCTTCTGGATAATACGGCCGATCGTTCCATGTCGCACAGTATTGCCGGAGTTTGGAAACGTCCTTCGTGCGCGCCGGCCATCTCCGAGAGCTTCGCCCCTGAAAATTTAGCGTCCGGACGAGCGGAATATCATACATAAAAATCGTCCGCCACGACCCTGAATATTCAATTGTATTCGCACGATGAGATACACCTCCGATGCAAAGATAAAAGAAGTTCGACTACTTCGCCGGGGTCTGGATGGAAAACCGGTGACAAACGGCGGAAAAAGGGACCCGGAATTCGAGTCTAATTGCCCGGACATGATCGACGTCTGAGAAAATTACAGGCGAACTATCTTTTACGTGAACGACTCGGAAGAGAATCGTTCTTTCGTCTCTCTCGTCACCCGTCTATTTTCCTGTCAAAGGGAATTGTTTGATTATTTATTATGGTAATTTTTCGAAAGCCGATGCAAGACGCGCAGAGAGTCCGAGAGAGCCCGAGGGGCGGAACGGCTCGGGAGCGAGAAGCGCCCGGGATTCGCTTCAACGGTGAGTAGACCGCGGGGATAATTTCGCCACGTTAATTGGATCAAGAAGTCGTGCAAGGAGAGGGAAGCCTCTCTCTTCGGGCTCGTCAGCGCGACTCGGGAAAGAAGGAGAACGCTTTCCGCACAGGCTCGAGTTTAATTACGTTCGCGGGGAGGCGTTGCGTGTTGCAATAACCCGGAGACACTTTCGGCGTCTTGTATACGATTATATTCCTACCCTCACCCCGGTTATGAGATACGGATTGAGTAAATAAGGGTGAACCCCGCGAGGTGACTTCGCGGCAAGCGGACGAGCGAGAGAGACGAAATTAATGCGAGAGATGATCGAGAAACGCACCCCTTTTTCCTCAATCAAATTAAGAATTTATGACTTCTATCATTGCAAAGCTCCTCGTCGTTTGTTTGACAAATTTTCACGCTCATCAGTCTTTCTCCTTTTTTTCCTAACCGCTGTACGGCTAATGTCAAAGTACGCGCAACTGAAGGAATTCTGACGATTAATCTCCTCCGTCTTGAGAAATGATTCCAGGGACGCTGCAACGAGAAGCTTTTTTAATTTATTATAATGCAAAACATGGGAGCTACGATTAGTATCGCTGAATCGTAAAGTTGCCCAGGATAGGGCTCGCGCGATACGCTTCACCGGCAATCGGCTAGGCCCCGGTATGAATATTCATGGCTCTCGGAGAAGCTGTGATGGAAACGGATAACGATCGAACCGCTCGCGAAACGATCCAACCTCTGCATCGATTAATCCGGGAGACGCTCCAGAATTTTTAAACTCGTCTATCCCACGTTTCCAAATTTAATCGTATTCGACGAAAAAGGAGCCGAGTGTACATTATTTTACCAATCGATTTTATCAGTTTGGCTTTATAGAAGATTGCACACTTTAAACGACACCCAACTATCAATTTTGCTAAAAGGTTCAATTTTGATCTTTTTCTTACAGAATGCACTTTCAAGAGAAATAACTTTTCAATATTTGCTCCATTTTTTTTTATCTGACTGTTAAAAAGGTACAGACGTCTATTAAAAATCTTTGATAGACTTAGTTCATGCAGACATTTTATTTTTAAAAACATTTTTCTATTCTTTTAAACAGACTAAACATGTTTTTCAGTCATATGTCGGTTATTCAGTGTAATAACCTTTTAGAATTTGGTTCATCACCAAACTTTTTCTCATTATCAAAAAAGTACAAATGTGTCCTATCAAAAATCTGCTTTGATGGACATGAAGAACATGATTAGACCTTCAAAAATAAGTCCATCAAATTATTTTATTTGAAATAAATGTGTAGATGGATAGTTAGGTATCGTCACATTAATTGTGTATGAAATTATGAAAAAAAATTCATTCTGAGACATGAGTTTCAAGTTGCCATCGGAAAGCATAAATTTTTTTAAAACCATTGTTCAAAAATCGTAAAATATGCTCAAACTTATTCTAAATTTTCGAAATTATTGATGCGTATCCCAATTTGATAAAATATGAAAAAATCAATTGATACTTTGATTGAAGAAATTGGTGTGGCTGTTCCGCATATTCCATTAATTCTTGGTTCTCGTGCCATTGGTTTCCGTCGTCAGGGGGAGCGATTGCGAGTCGAGCCACTCTCATCAATCTGCCGTCGTCGTCGCGACATTTGCATACATAAGCTATTAAGCAGCTCTTTTCATTTCCTCCCGTTTACGACAGTTTAGTTAGAATAATGTTTTACAAGATTGCCGCGCGAACAATTCGGCCCCAACCCCTTCATTCCCCAAGCCATTTTAGGATAAATACACGTACATAGAGACTCGTGTGTAAACGGAAGATATGACCTTTTCTCCCGTCTCTCAGCTGACTCGAAGATTATTCCTTGATTCTTCCTGATTAATACTCCCTTGCTTTATATAACCTAAAGCTTTGGTGCGGTCGAAGAATACGATTTTTAATTTCCATTACTCCCGGCGAGAAACGCGTCACCGCTGAGGTTTACCTTTACGAGATTCAGCTGCAGTCGCTTCATTCCCTTTTTATTCTCAGCCTCCATCAGTGCGGGAGGTTCTTCCTCCGCCAGCGAGGTGAGAACGAGAGTTTTATATTACAACTTGTAACAGAAAAGGTATAAAAGGAATCGTGGGACGCAGAACGAACTAATCACGTACGAAACGAGACGAGGAGAACCGGGGAGAATTACTCTCAGCGAGATTTCCTGACGCGTGTGATATAAAGTACGATTTTTCCCCTTTTTTCTGCTTTTCCTCTCTCTCTCTCTCTCTCTCTCTCGCTCGCTCTCGGATACTCGTGCCTTTTATTCCTCCTTCTTTCTTCGCTTCGCTCGTCTTCCTTTTTTCAGTTGTTGACTTCAATATCGCGTGCGTCGTATTGATTTACATGGCACGATTGAAAGTATCATAATGGCGATACGACCGGTCTGTTACACCCTACGTGATCGTTACAGCGGCGTCGAGTCAACTGCGAATCTGTATTTCTATTTTTACGTCTTCACATATTTATGCCCGTGTACGTGTGCACACGTTCTCGAACGTTCACGCTGCATTGGCCGCGAGTTATTGGCAGGGAGCGCTGGAATTTTCTCGCATTGAACCGAGTGCCGCTTCCAATTAACATTCATGCAAATCAGTCAAGCACCACGCGGAAGTCATCGTTTCAACAACTGTTCGCGGATAAGTGATTCATTTCATCGCGTACACGAAAATTGCGTGAGAATCCTATCTCTTTTTTTTTGTACTTGGTACTTGTGGTACTTGCATAAAATATATTACTTCAAAGATAATTTCTTCAAAATTTGCATAAACGTTCATTAGGATATCGCACGCTAAAATTTATATGAAATTAAAAGTTATCCTTAACTATATGCAAAAATTGTGATATCTATTGTTGAAAGTCACAGTTGTTTGTACACTGAGATAAAATGTATTATATTTTATTATAGATTGACAGCTATATTGCTATAGTATATTTTTTATAGTCAATTTTTTTTAGTATATTTTTAATACTATAGAATTTAACATTTTTTTAGATCTGGATTAACAACATAAAAATAAATATACATATATATTTAGTTTAATGATCATATAGCAATATTTCAATTTTTTTAGCATTTTATGTACAGTATTAAAGAACATTTACACGCTTTTTAAAAAACTTTTTAAGAAATCATTAAAAGATAGGATTTTTCTTCAAATATATCGCAATTTTGATCACCTTTTCAAAACAAAATTACGAAAAAATTATGAAAAAAAATCTAGAGTAGTTTTTCGTGATAAATTATCTGCGTTTAATTTGGCCCAGATAAAACTCAATAGTCCCAAAAATTTTCGGTACAAAATAATAATCGTGTACCTTTAATTTGAAGCATCACAATTTTATTATTTATAAACTGTCTGTATAATTTTTACGTGATTGTAGATAATAAAAGTTGAGTATATTTTATTGGAGGTAACCCAGGTGGACGAGGAAAGGCGAAAAATTTGGGAAAAATGAAAGAGAAGCATGTAGACGAGAGAAAAAATAGTGCGAGGACGTACTTTACATGGATGTGTAAAGCGTAAGTAGAGAGCGAGATAGGTATGTATATCGAGCAAAGAGAAATCCAATAAAATATTTACAAGTCGCTCTCAATATTTCAGTGACGCAGCAGCGTGTATTGCGTTATTTATGGGCCGTTGCTTATGAATAACCGACCCCTCTACATTCGTAAAATTCGGGTTTTCTTCTCTTCTCTCGCTCTCTTTCTCGCTTCACTCTTTTTTTCCTCGCCATAAGTGGGATTTATGTTCCTCTGCCGTTTCTTTCGGCGTTTCTTTTCAAAGGGAGAATACTCCCGCTTATAGACACACCGTACAAAACGGGTACCTATCTCAGGTGGAAGTGATTTCACTGACATTCAAATCGATCTGTCACCGATCACCATGAATGAGACGTTCATTTTTTTTCTTCACCAAAATTAAAGCCGAATTCTGAATATGTGTCCATGAAAAAACTTTTCTCCTAATAGTGCTCTATGCTTTAATAAATCATGAACTTATAGTATTCTTTAATTCAGATCTTGGGTAAATTTGTTTTCTTAGGATTTTCTTAAAAATTTGAACAAATCTTTTTTGATATGATATCGTGTAATATTAAATTTTGTGAGGTTCCACTATATGGAAGTTAAGACATTTTATTGATAAAAATTATAATATTCTATACCATATTTTGTATATTATGATTTTTAACCGTAATTATGTTGTCTTCTAGATGTTAATAAAGCTATTTATGTATACATATTTATGTACTATAGTTATTTATATGTTTAGTATATCAAAAATCTTTTCTTATAGTTTTAAAAAAATCGTAAGTATAATTTTTTTAATATAAAAATATATATTGCTTTTGAATTAATTTATAACAAGTACAGTTAGATGTAACTACTTGAAACAATTATAAAAGTGGCAAATAATGAAATTACGAAAAGTACTCGCCAAGTGCATAAAAAAACATTATTAAAAAATGATTATATAACCAAACGAATCAGCAGAATCATCAAATTTTAAACAATATATTTTTTAATAATTTCGTAAGTTGCGCTTAAAATAGAAATAAAACACGTTATGAGGTATATATGTATATAGTTACGCGACAAAAAGTAACTTTCGCAAGCGATCAGTTGTCACTTTGTATACACGGAGTGTTTGCGAAATCCGTTTGTCCGGATCACCGGGAAAGAGACGTACAAAAGCTGAGAGACAAGATATAACGCGGCATCGGAATAGTACGTTCAATTAATTAATGCGAGCCAATCGCTGTCGTACATCAGGTTCGGTAATTAAACGAGTAATTATAGAATCTCGAGGCGTGGCTGCGGGACCTCGATGTGTGTATCGCTCGGAGCGTAAGCTTAGAATCGTTTATTTGTACAGAGCGGAGTATACATATATTTACCGATGGAAGGAAGCCCGGGGCATTTTATATCGAGCGTATATACACACTTTCGCCGATGTAAGGCTGCGCCAAGTCTTGGACATAAATATGAGCCGGCGCGAATTAAAGAACCACCCCCTACTCTCTGACCCCCCGTATTTAACGCAACATTTTTAATTACTCCGAAACGTCCCTTGTTTCTTTTCTTTTTCTTTCCCTCTCTTTTCTTCTCTCTCTCTCACTCTTTCTCACTTTCTGAACGTTCGCGCCCTTTTTTCTCGTCTTCTCACATTCTCCGAGAGACACCTCCTTCCTCGCTGTTTCTTCGCTTCCTCCGGTGTGCTCGCTGCACTATACCGTGTTAATTAAACGAAACCATTTCACGCGCTCTTTTATTCTCTCTCCTTCTCCCTTGATTCTTATTTCAGCCCTTGAACCCCCAAGAAATGATCGTTTTCACGCAGGGGAGAAATTGCTCCGCCTCGTTCTTTTTTTTCTCACTCCCGTTTTTTCTCCTCTCTCTCTCTCTCTCTCTCTCTTTCTCTCGCGCTCTCGTTGCTCTTTCTCGCTCTTCGTCTTTCTCATTTTTTCAAGGCGAATGCGAATAAAGAGTGCAGAAGAATTCGGGATTCCCGGCCGTTCGATTACAACGAGGCTGCGAGGGCGTTCTTCAACACGAAAATACGTCAAGAGGCTCGGAATGAAATAAAGATAGTTTTATGCTCCATCCGGAAAGTAAAAAAAAAGGATATTGTATGAGTCAAGCACCCAACTGGCAATCATAATCCGATGGTTAAAATACATACATCCGGGCTTTATCAGAGCGTAATACAATTATTAACCATAAAATAATGAAATACACCGAATATTCCTAAAATATAAGACAATCGTAACATCGTATACAATATACATTGCCAAAAAAATTCAAAAAAATTAATACTATTTTTTTTCGCAGACACACAAAAAGTCGAGTTTTTGAACTATTCTCTATTATACATATTTTATCGAATGACAAATTCGAACCACAAATAATGATATTTCCTGATGAATGTAGATAATAGACTATATTTAATTTTCTTGCACTGTCAAGTAAAAAAACAAGTAGGTCGACGATACGAAATAATTTATTCCGAATAAATAATCGATACACCTGTTTTTAGAAGAAAAAGATTAATGTCTTGTGTCAATAATATAATTACGACCTCGCTTCTACGCAACTACGCTATTCAAAATTTTATCAGCAATGCATCTATTTTTACTAACGCCTATTTTTCATTGTTGCAAACATGAATTGTACAGTCTGCGAACATGAATGTACAATCATCGTTTATTTTTTTTGACAAGAAAAATATTAGCACAAAAAATAGAAAACTCAAAGTTGCTTGTCCAATGTCATGATATGAAAAATTTATTATAAATGTCATCCATAGGTGACAATTTCGACAATCCTTTATTAGAACCAAAATTTCAGGCGACTTGTCAGAATCACCGTGAACTCTTCGATATTCGGATCTTAAAAACTGGTGAATTTTGGAATAAAAAGTAAAACGAAATAACGTCATGGTGCGCCTTATTTTTACGATTTTTGCGATCGCAATCGCAGGAAATTTTCTTTCCGAGGCAAAAGATCTGATTCACGAATTTTTGGATCTTAGTCCCGACACGAGTAACTCATCATTTTTAAAATATTTTTTCGAATAAGTTTTTTAAACGTAACAAAATTATTAAAAACTTGCCATCATTTTTTGTTTAAATTGCGAAAATACCAAGTAATAAAAATTTTGGTTTCTATAATTATTTTAATTTTTTAGAACACGAACTCGTAAGCATTAATTTCGCGGATAACGGAATTCAAAAAAGGGATACAACACACTGTAATTGGTATGGAAAGAACATAACTTTACGAGCTTTTGGCAAGGATATCAATCTCTGGATTCATCCTAAAAATGACCTGCTGGCTTCGGACGAGACTCCGGTCTACTTCGCCATTAAATCGAAAGGCGAACCGGGCGATGTTAGAATAATAAAACAAAAAGACGTAAGTTTTTACTCCAAATAACACGAACTTTATAAAAACGAAACATATACAAAAATGATATGCTTAAACTATTTTTATTCATTAATTTTTTTCTCCGAAAATAAAGTTCATGAAGGAAGTTGGCAAATTGTTCGAGGATCCTAAATTATTAGCTTCACTGGTCATTGGAAAAGACGAATTCGGTAGAACTACCGTTGTAAGTATTTAATTCAATTTTTTAAATGTTTTTTTTTCTTTCAAAATTCCAATATATCTTGATTATCAAATTTTGCAAACTTTACACAATTCATAATTTCGAACTAGGATGGCAGAATCGAATCGAAAAATTTGGTGATTAGATCGTTGCCGGACAGTGTCGTTAAGGCTCATCCAGTCTATCGTCGATCGACGGAAGACGTGATTGACAAAAATCGCGATTCGGCTTACCACATCGTGTACAAGGGTGATATAAAGTCGGAAAAAAATTATTCTGCATGTGAGTGAAACTGCAAGAATTCTTTCTTAATTTGAAAAAATAAATAATCATAGATAGTCATTTTTGCAAACATCATAAAATAATTCGAAAAATTTAATAAATTAATTAAAATAACTATTTTAGATTTTGATGTAACAGCACTGCGCAACAAATTAGCTCGATCCGGTAAAGGGGTTCCATATACCATATACCCGAAAGTTCTTTTCTACGTAGATTACACTATTTACAAGTAAAGTATAAAATTATACAAAAAATATCCCAAAATCGTAAAAAAACATTTCGAATCAACATAATTTTCTGCATTTCCAGACATCAAGGATTTGAAATAAAAAACGTCGTGAAATACGTTTTAACTTTAATGAACGGCGTCGATCTTAAATATCGCTCATTAAAGAGACCAAACTTTAGATTCCACATTGGTGGCATCGTTATTGCGATGGTAAAATATTTATGGACATTAAAATATATTTTATTAAATTGTTATTGACATACTTTTTTTAAACTGAACTTTTTTTGTTACTTCGCAGGAACCTGCAGCTACTCCTTTCATTGCAAACAACGCGAAAGAAAATAATAAATTTTTTGAGACTGAGCCTGCGCTTTCTGAAGCGAAAAAATATTTTTATGATATTAGAGAATCAATTCCGCTCAGTACCTACGATATCGCAGTGGCAGCTACGAAGTAAGTTTATTAATAAAATAAACGCATGATGAATAGTTTTTAATCATATATTTACATTTATTTTAATTGAAATACTATCATATTTAATGTAAATTAATTTTCAGGATTACAGCAAATGTACCAAGTGTTTCACAAAGCAAGTATTTTTTTATATCAAAAATAAATAGTAAACCTTTTATATATTTCTAAAACAATGCATAAAAAATACCTATTATTACCTGGCTGTTCTCGAGAATTTTGTTGATACATTTTTATGCATAGATATAGCTAAACAACAGAATATGTTTTTTTTTCAACAAAAATTAACGAATACATTTTGATTTAAAGGTATTTCCTGGTCAGGAAGTATTTGTGAAGATCCTACGAAGACCAAATCGGTGCAAGCTGTAATAACTATCGTGGACTTTGATGCATTAATCTCTCTGAATACTGTTGTTTACTCGTTGGGTAGTCTGTAAGTACCTATACGAAAATTTCTACATAATAATTATATAGTAATTCCTTATTAGAAACAAACGTTTGCACAATATAATTCACAACTTCACTTGGCATATGCATTTCCATTAAATGTCGATTGTCAATATGTATCATTGTAATAATTTAAAATAAATTTCAAATAATTAATAATTTTTTTGAAAGTTTTGGACTGCCATTTGACGGACATTGGGATGGTAAGGAGTGCCTGTCTGAGGATGGTTTTATCATGTCATATCATTCAGTATCTACTTTGAATTCCTCAATGTTCTCAAACTGCTCAATGAGGGCGCTGCAGAAAAATCTAGAGTGAGTATCGTTTTTTATGCTCACGAGAAGCATTTTCATTTTGGCCAAATTATTATATTCATTAATTTTTATAACGAAAGTTCAATTTTGTGACAAAAATTTATTTAGGAAGAACAAATACGCATGCATGTACAAGACACCAGAAGTCAAAGGCAGACTGTTGCCCAAACTGATGCCTGGCAGATTGATCAATCTGGATGAATTCTGCAGGGGTTTCGGTTTATCATCGGCTTGCGAGGTGAATTTATTTGATGACATTTAAAAAATTGTTCAATAAATGGTTGCAAAATTTATTTAAATTATTTTGCATTCATTTTTGTAGAATACAATGGATAATGTCTGCGTCAACGTAAAATGCATGGACGAGGACGACGAGGAATGCCGCGAAATCGGCATGGGAGCACTCGACGGCACAGAATGTTCAAACATGAATGATCCGGTACCAAAAGTGAGTTAGCTCGAGCTTAAAATTTTTTCTCCCATTTTTTTGGAATTTTCGTAATAATTTTTTACATTATTTTTCAGTATTGCATTTCTAACAGATGTGTCGCGGTGAGACGATGAACAATTAACTTTTTTCGACCTTCGCCCAAAAACGAAGATAAAATCGACAACACAATACGAAAATAAATACTGAAAACATAATTTTTTTTCAATTTTTTGACTATACACACTATAATGACTTTTATAAGAATTATGCATATTCGATATATTTTAAGGAACTTTTAAAATGGCGATTATTCGCAAAATGGTGGAGATACTTTTTCACTCGCGAACTCAGACTTGCAGGAATGTCCTTTGGACATTGTTCAAAAACAAGACAAATATCGTCAATTCCATTTTCGTGTGTCGTCGAGTTGGAGCTCCGTGCGTGGAAATTCAAAGGGTTGAAAAGAAGAAGAAGAAGAAGAAGAAGGAGAATAGGAAGAAAGAGCAGAAGATAAAGAGGAAGAAGAATCATGAGTAAAAATGTATCGCGCTACCGCCCGTCTCCGTGAAAAATTCAAAGACCGAATTTCCATATATTAGCATTTCCATGTGAGAGAACGCATTTTCTTATCAATGAAGAGCGCGATGTATTCTCGACGGAGAGCGGCGTCCCTCGATTCTTTTCTCTCTTTTTCCTCTCTTCTCTCTCTCTCTCTCTCTTTATTCTTTCTCTGTATTTCGTTCCGCAGAGAAAGATCGCGAGCGAGGAGCAACAGCGTTATTTGTTTCTATACTCCGATGCGTTCCTTGTACTTCTCTCATCTTTTCTCTCGTCCAGTCATTCCGTTTTCTCTCTTTATTCTTTTTCCCGACTCGAGCTACCGAAATAAATCCTTTTCACTTATCGCCCCGGCGTTATCTGGTTGGCCGCGTCGTTTGCCGCGCGCGTCCCGTAATTTATGACGTGACGCGAGTGTAGATGCGCTACAACGAGCGCCAACCGAGCACTCATTAATTCTAGCGCTCGCGAGCGCCAGAGAACTCTTCAGCCGATGCGAACGAAGACTCGCCGTGGTCGCCTCCAGGCTATTAGCTCTCGCCGACTTCTCAAGTCCCAGATTCCGATCGTGATCGGAAAATCGCTTACGTCATAATCCAACAAATAATTTCCACAAATAACAATCGCAGAATATCAAAATTTCAGGTTAATTAAAAAAATTATAAAGAATTTATTCAACCATTTTATTATTATCTTAAGAAATATACTTTGAAAACATTTAAGGTAGTTCTATCAAAAAATCGTTTTCGTAGGATTTTGTCAAAAATTTACAAAAACCTTTTTTGATACAATGTGCAATTGCATATTAAATTTTAATTGTCAAAAGTCACCATTTTCTGCAATCTCCCATAAGAGTACATGTTAAATATTGCGATCTTCAACTCTTGATATCTTGACTTG
This sequence comes from Cremastinae sp. A BG-2022a, assembly GCA_030522545.1. NCBI lineage: Eukaryota > Metazoa > Arthropoda > Insecta > Hymenoptera > Ichneumonidae > Cremastinae sp. A BG-2022a. The sequence continues at coordinate 79,795 of JAPYYW010000526.1, read as the reverse complement.
TGGATAATGGAACTTGTTGAAATATATTTGCACTGCTCTTTATTATGCTTTAAAGAACCTTCCTCAAGTTTTTTTAAAAAATCCTAAGATTATGATGATTTTGATTTTCATGCATTCGCAAAAAGTACAGGTCACATTAGATGACCTTGAATTTTGAGTATGTTGTTATTGAAATAATTTGCAATAACTTTTCTTAATAAACTTAAGCTCAAAAACCACATGATATTCAGATAAAAATTTTCATTTGACTGTACCGATAGAACTATTTTTATAATACTCTCTATGTAAAATATATTTTGATTATATTTAAGATAGTTCTATCATTGCTGGATAATCCTAAAGATTTTTTTTTTAATTAGAGGCTTCAGTATGTATAATATGCGAATACTAGCCCTTTCTGAAAAATTTCAAAGCAGGTTATATTCCCTATATTATTTTGATGCGTATTTCATTTATTTTTGGAAGCTGCACCGAAAGTCCTCAAATCAAATTAAATTTTGTTATATTTTATAATAATTTGTTTTATTTATTATATTCATTAGAAAATTAAATATTTATTATATTTATTAGAAAATGTGTAATGCAAATATACTGGCCCTTTGTGAAAAATTTCAAAGCAGATCGTCATGTCCATATCAAATTTGATTCCCTATACCATGTTGATGTGTACTTCATTTATTTTCACAAGCTCTACTAAAAGTCCTCAAATTTAATTAAATTTCTTTATATTTTTTAAATTTGTTACATTTATTATTTTATTAGAAAAATAAATATTTATTATTTTATTAGAAAAATAAATATTTATTATATATTTGTTGGAAGAATAAATATTTATTGTGTTTATTGAAAAAAAATAAATAAAATAAATATATAATGGAAAAAAATTTTTTTTAATAAATAAAAATATATGATTAAAAATACGAATTTATCGATTCGTACACGGTATATTTTTGCTTTTTTCTTTGTATGATCGGAGCGGTGAAAAAAAGTGCCATCGTCGAGCCGTTTCGTGCAAAAAGCTTGTAACGTGTGTGCGTGTACGCTTCGCTATGCATACAATTCGCGTGTCGTAACGATCCGGACGATAAACCCGATTTTCGGAGCCGCGAAAGTATTCGCGCGAGAGCGAAGAAAAAAATGCTATCGGGAAAACGAATTTCGGGGGTCGCGACGATGGGGCTCAGAAGGAGAGTACATAGGAACCCCTCCGGGGGTTCTTTCATCCCGGTGGCACGATTTTTTTTCTTCTTCTCGCGACTCGAAAAGATTATTATTCCCGTGTATCGGTACGCCGGCGATAAAATAAATACGCGTACGGGATCCTCGCATACTGAGTGCTCAATCGTTCGTCAAATTACGCCCTCTCGCGTCCATTACTACAAATTACGTATTTTATATACAAGCGCATAAATATAGCGCGGAATCGAACGAATCGATTCTCGAGGAATGAAGACCTCAGGCAATTACGATTACACGCTACTTTTTTCTTTCTTTCTTTCTCACTCTCTCTCTCTCTCTCTCGCTCTCTCTCTCTTCGCTTCTCCTTCTCGTTTCACTTTTTTTTCAATCTCAACATTTTCTTTTTTTTACCTTCGTCAATTAAAATTGAGACGTCGAGCGAGATGAAGCGGCGTGATAACTCATGTTCCGCAAATCGCGAGACACTCTCTCTGCTCCGGTGTAACGAGACGTTCTCCAGGTCGGGCCGGCGTTGCGCTCGAGTCGTTTCGTTCGCCGGGGACGAACGCGAGTCGTCCGATCGTCAGGATAAAATTCATTATTCATGTTCGCGGAATGTAACAAGTTAAAGTCGACGTCAGTCGCAGTAACACACGCGCGGAAAGTGTTTCGCGCGACCCCCAACGACGCGAGAGCCTTTTCATCGATTCTCGCGCGCTCGCGTTTCTCGCGCGCGCCCGCTCTCCCGGAGATACGAGCCGATCCGCAACCGAGAGTATTTTAATAACCATTAATCTCTCGAGGGGCCACGCAGAGGCTGCGATCGAGCCTGGGGCGGTGGAGCATGAGAGAAAAGGAGAAATCTCGTCGATAAGAATAAGCTCCGGGACGCTCCACCGCCAAGGAGAACACAGAGAAAAGGCTCCTCGAGTGTGTGACGAGACGTCCCCTTTCGTCCTCAAGCCGGTAAATTGCACCCGAAGGATCGTAATAAAGTCTGAGTGATCGGGGTGGTAGTCTCGAATTTATCAGGAAATTGTATTAATAACTATTGAGGCAAGTGCATTTTGTTTATTTTAGAATGAAATATATTTTGCCTCCTGAGTCTCCATGACTTGATTATTTGAAATATTTATCTTCGATTAGATCGGTTGTTAAGGCAGTTCTATCAAGAAATCTATTTAAAAATGTCCGAGGATTTCGTTTAAGGTAGTTCTATCAAAAAATCGATTGCTTAGGATTTTGTTAAAAATTTGCAAAAACCTTCTTTGATACAATGTGCAATTGTATACTATTAAATTTTGAGAGGTTTCACTACGTAAAACTCGAGATACTTGTCAAAAATTACTATTTTCTGCAGTCTCAGTCTCATTTGATTGTACCAATAGAACTACTTTAAAATTAGCACAAATAACCTTCTTTCATATGGTATGTATATATCGATATTAAATTTTAAGAAATTTCACTATGTAGAAGTTGAGTTATTATTAAATATCATACTTCTGAATTCTGCAAAATTTTGCATACAGTACATCTATGAGGTTGCCCTTAATTTTCAAAAGGCATCCTTGTTCTACATCAAATAATTCATAAAAGCTTTTCTTATACAATAAACATATAATGCAAGAGAAAATTTTGTGATTTTTAACAATTCGTGATTTTATGTCTTTAAAAACATTTCTTAGTACCTTATCAGCAAATTTTTTTTGCAAAATTATATTCCATCGAGTTTTAATGAAACGTCCCTAAAGTTGACTTCCAATCACCTCTGCACTTGGAGATTCGTATATATAGCCGTAAAGAATTTTGTCATTCGTTCGATTTTGCCGAAATTTCGATCTTGAATAAATTTTCTTTCTCGCTTGGCCTCGAGTTTGATTGTCCACTGGGAGCAGCGGGGGTCGATCCTGCCAATTAAAGTCGTCTTAATGTATGCATCGAGTTCGCACGTTCTTGCGGTCGGAAGGTGTAAGGAGAGACGCGAGGGAGCTCGATCTTTCGAGAAACGCACGAGAGACGAGTCTCGCTCGATGTACGACGGGAAATGTTTTCTCGAGCGGGGAAGGGGAGCGAGGGGGGGGGGAGGGTGATATACTTCAGAAGATCACCGAATCTCCGGGTGTCAATTCTCAGAGCAATCTGCCGATGCAGATTAGCGCTCTCCCGATTCCGCCACCCCGATCTTCTTCATTTTACTTCGGGGTTGCCAAGAGCACCCTCTTGTCGAGCCGCTCTCCGAACATATTTTTCTTCCTTATCGCTCATACAGATCGCATTCCGAAACGGATCGATTGCTCAATGGGAAAGTAAGAACGCCCATTCCAATTATTCTACATAGAGCAATACGAACTTATCATTAATTTTTTTATCATTTTAAATTTTACATTTTACTTTTTACAAATATAATTTTATTTTAAACATATAATGAAAATATATTTCAATGTTTCCATGACAATAATATCGTTAAACAAGAAATTAAAAAAAGAAAGAGATCGTGTTGGAGAAATTTCAAATAGCTTTTTTCTCGTTACTACGGCCCTTGATTACTTTTTCGGGAAGAAGTTTTCAGTGAGAGTGTGTGAGGGAAATAGCTGGTATGAATGAAAATAAGGTACAAAATCGAGTGTCGATATCTGTCGAGACTTTAGCAAAAGGAACGAGCACATTCGCCGCTCTACCAGTACCGTTCCTTTTTTTCAAGGCGGATAACTGCTATTTTCCGCTGGTGTGCTCGCTCCTCGAAAACCATAATAGTTGATTGCTTTCGACACATCCCAATTTTTCCTCGAACCGTCTCCACACTCTCGACATCCAATCACAAATACTTTGTCGTCCTAAAAAATCAATGGCTAAATTGGAATGAAAATAATGCAAAATTTGCCAATAATTTTCATTCTTACATCTTTATATTCATCTTTTTTTTGTTTATTCATAAAAAGTAGGTGTTGTTTTATTAAAAAAATGTTTTTTGCTCTTATCAAAAAAAATTTTGGTATGTGTATCCAATACAAGATTTTTACGATACTAAACATTAAGTAAGGATAATTGACAATATGTGGTAAATATAATCTAATTCTACTTTACAAAATGTTAGGATAGGTCATCGACTAAATTATCAAGAAATTAATCATCAAAAGACGTTTATTTTAATCAAAGTATCATTACGATATGATACGAAAATTGATACGACTTGAATGGATTAGATTCTAGAAATCTTGTGGTCTTAATTAAACTCTTTTTTTTTGAATATCTTTGTACATTTAATTTTTTTGATTTTCCGAAATCATTACAACTCTTTTCTTTTTTATTCCGAACTCAATGTTCTCGTTTTTTACTGCTCAACATTTCGACGTTTAAAAGTATAGTAGAGGCTTCGAGTACTATGTAAACCTTTGATAATTAACTTCTGATGTTGAAATCTATAAAAATAATTCTCAATTCTGTTAACAATGTGTAAATTTTTCCTAAGATTCGTATTTTTTATGATCTCATTTTTTTCATAAATTACGTCAAATTTTTTGTGAAAAATTAAATCCTCTCCACAAATCATGTAACATAAGATTGTACTTAAAGCTCATTTCAATATATTAAAAATGAACTGAATAGTAATTTTTTAAGAGGAAATCTATTAAGATATTTTCAATATCCAGAGTCGATAATCCAAGATTTTTTATTCAATTTGCAGCAAAAATATTGAGATCGGGAACAAGAAAATAGAAAATCTGACGTTCATTTTACATGATATTTTCTATAAGCGTTATTTTTTTGAATTTCCGTCGGTGAAAAAGGCAGTCAATGAACTCTGAGGATTCTGGAAAATAAAATCTGACGGTAAACGATATTCCCCGGCGATTTAACGAGGACAGGGCGAGCATTAACCTTCCGCCTTATTTTTCGTGAAATCGTGATGGGGATTCTTCCAATTTGATACGGAGAATCAGAGTCCTGCCGCCGAATCTCGTCGTATGGTCAGGGAGTAAATGGAAGTCTCGGGAGAAGTGGAACAGAGTACGAGAATCGAAAGAGGGGTTGAAACGACCCCTTGACCGACGATCATAACTCACTAATCCGCGTCCGGGCGGCAGCGTCGATGAAAAATGTAAAAAAATGGTGAAAAGACGAGAGAGAGAGTGAGAAAAAAGCGCCATGGCACCGTGACAGTTCAATACATTTTAAATGCGTTTCGGTGTATTTTCAAAAGAGAGGGAAAAAAAACGGAGCGAAGCCACTCGCGATGAGGAAAAAAATCCCGCGAGCGAGAGGGGTTCGCACGAGACAGCGGAGAAATTTGTACAGCCCGCAATATGGCCCCGTTATTTATCGTCAGATTTATGGAACAGCCGAGTAGTCTTTTGAGAAACCGAGAAAGCATCCCCCGCTCGGGGAAAGGAGAGAAAAAAAAACGGCGAAAGGAAGAAACGCGCGCGCTTGTTTTCGTTTCATTATTGATGCTCCCGAAAATGTATCGGGAACGGGCGGGGAAAAAGAGTCCCGGGACAGACGGGACCGCGCGCGCGAATCGACCGACCAATCGCACTCCCATCCCCCCTTCTCTTTTTATGTATACAAGAAATTTTTGCGACCTGATACGTTCCCTCGAGAATATCGAAATCCCACATGATTTTGTCTCTTCTCCCGCACTTAAACGACCACTTTTGTGAAACACGACGGAAAACATTGATCCCTTATTTTTCGTTGGCTCTCATCCTTCCTTTCGGGTATATCTGATTTTACAAACGCGACTTCGCGTTTTTACCCTTCGCTTTTATCCGCGATTCTTATCTCTCGCGACCGGTCGCGCGGTCGTTAATCCTGAATTACCTTTTTAAATCCATCACGTACGGTCGTTAGGAAATTTTTCGAATTTTCGTGGGAGACGGAGATCGCGAAGAAAATCGTGAGACACGCGATCGATGCAGATTAATTCGAGCAAAAAAAAGGAACGTGCAAAAATGCCTCGCGCGACGAGCGCGCGTTTCGTTCTTCAAAAGTTAAATGAAAGGTCTGAAGTGGCAAAAACGCATATTAGATTCCCGAGCGAATATACTCCTCATCGACTTTTCAGGAATCTCGTTGATTTTATCCCCCTCGACTCGTGTCTCGAAAAGGGTGCCGAGTGGATCTCAATATCCCCCCCGGCTTACCGCCGAATCTCAGATTTGCGGTCTACGGCCAAATTCTCTTTATCTCGTCTCGTCTCGTGACCATTTTCAGTCTATGCGACCTTTACTGGCCGAGACCGCGATAAAAGAAACCTCGAAGGATTGTTTCCCGATCGAAGACAAAAAAATCGAGTTGTCTGTAACGGTTCGCGTATCGGGAGTGGAATGTGTGTGTTATTGAAACTTTGCGCGCGATCGGTCGTCGTCTGATACAAAATATTCTTAATAAATATTAAGGTATGATTTTTAAATACAAATTATTATGAATTTTTTTTAATAATAGAGAAACAAATTAATAATTATAAGCAATAAATATATAAATCTCGATATTATTATTCAAACTTGAAAAAGGTATGTGAATGTAATAACTAATACGATTTTAAAAGATAAGCTGAGTCCTCATTCAAGATGCCAATCTTGAAAACTTTTTTAGATAACAAAATTCTTGTAATAAAATGTAAATTCAAATTTCATATATTTCAGTAAAATGAAAACTATTTCCAGCAATATACGGAGATTAGGACGAAAAATTGTAATAATTAAAGTTAAATTAAAGAACTTCGTATATTTTATTTAGCAATAAATTTTTTTTTATTATAAAAATACATATTTAGTTCTAAAATAATTAATTGTCGATTTATGGTGAAATGAACTATTGTTATTTCTCTCATATAGTCCAAAATTTTTAAAGTTAGCAGTAAACATTTCAAGTACAGTTGTAACGAATTTTATTTATAAGTGACAGTTTACATAATAATTATCATTGATTAAGTAATTAAAAATCTCAAAGATTCTTAAATCTGAGAATAAACGTATGGACTTTGTGTGTCAAAAGTTTGGAAAAAAATCGTGAACTCTGTACTGGTTTAAAAAAAAATGAGAAATTTTTGTCTAATGACAAAAATTGTAATTTGGATATTTTAATTGCAATTTAGATAAAAAATTCGAGCAAAACATTTTTTGAAACGTTCAATGATGAATCATTCTTGAATTTTATAATACATTGAACAATAAAATGTAAGAAATATTTTGGCAATTTCTTGGAACTGCAATTATAAAAAAAATTATCTGCTAACTTTAAAAGATTTAGATACAAATATATATAATAGGTTTAAAAAATGATGACAGACGAGACAAGGGAGAAATTAATCGAATACCAGCAAGGAAAACAGAATCTCATAATCCGGCGCGATAAACAGATCGCGCCGGGAGGCGTTGACGCAACGCGGGCCGACTTTTAGTCAATTTCCTCCTCGAGGATTGTTTCAATCTCGCGTTCGACGAGATCCATCCGGCGCGAGTGACTCGAATGTTTTCCTTCCGCGGAGAATAAGCTTCGAACGGTAAAAGCTCTCGAATAATCCTGGCGCGTTTCGCTCCCTTTTCTCCTCTCCAATATAAACGATATCGATAAAACGATCCTTCAATGGCGCGCTTTTTGTGCTGAGCTCTCCGGAAAAAAGTGCCGAGCGACGCAAGGAAAATGCAGCGAGCGAGAGAGAGAAAGGGAGAAAGAGAAAACTGAAAGAAAAACCACGAAGTATAATAAACGAGAGCGCCGAATTAGTTCAGGTTCGTTTTTTACATACCATTCTTTTTTTCCAACGGTATATATATATCTAACCCGCGTCAGAAGTTTCTCCGTTGCATACATTTTTCTCGTTGGAAAAAAGAATGATACTTGTCACTTTTTTTTGTCCTTCTATGCCGCGTGTACTCGGCCAGTAGACCGCGCGAGTGCTCTCGGAATTTGATGCATAATGCAACGTCGCGGTGCCGGGCGCGAGTCGCCGGCGTATTCTGGTTTCGCTCTATTACAACTGCATTTTCATCGATCCGCGCATAATGGACCGCGAGAGAACGACAAATGGGGGGTTGGAGCTGGGCGTCGGGATAGAATGGGAGGCGAGCGTGTGCGAGGACGAAGGGCCGACGTCGGGACATGCGGGAGTCTCGCCTGGAAAAGGAGAAGAGAGCGGGCGCGAGGAAGCGAGAAAAGCATATCTGGAATATGTCGCGCGCAAGGAGCGAATAGTATACGGCCGAGATCTCGAGAAAGAGCGAGAAGTTGAGTTAGCGGAGAATGAGCGTCGCACCGAGCTCTTAGGGGATGTGGAAAAACCTGAGTGGAATGCCTTTATAGGCACCAGCCTCCTCTCTCACTATGAGAGACATTCTTTCGATGACAACGGCCAACGGAGAGAAATGGACTCCGATTTAAAACGCCCTTTCAATTCCGAGAAAGCCCCGGAAGCCTATCGATAAAATTACATTCGTGATTTATTTGGCAATATTACGGATATACCTTATCGAGAAATACCTCCGTTTTTTCTTCCGTCAAAACGTCAACGAGCAAGGACATTCATTAAATATGTCTTTTTAGTCAAGTTCAATACTTTTTCACGATTTTTTTTTTTGAGCGTGCTATTTACTGCATTTAAAAAATACTGAACTAAATAATTAAATTTTTAAATATAATTTTTCTTCTTCTTATTTTTTTCCGTTTGCAAGCATATAGTTTGTATCGGTATTAGTTTTTTCAGAATATATTCATACGAGACTCGCTAAACTTATTTTATTTTTACGGTACATTAAAATCGATAAAATTATATTATATATTTAATCATTAATATTATACGAATAAAAAATATTCGTCTACAAATAAAAATTGTATTTTTCTTCATTATAAAAAATATTGTTTAAAATAATTCCTTTCAACGTATTTATTTATTTTTTTATAATTGAGTATGTATAATTGCAGTATTTAATTATTTCCAACTCATTTATTTCTTAAAATAGATTAATACCCATAAAATTAAAATCGTAGAGTTTATTGAGTACAGAAGTGGAACACAATTGAGGATATATGTATAGGTGATATTTTTTATAAACTTAACGATGTTAATCTTAATGATTACTCGACATTTTTTAAATCGAGTAATATCCGTGAAAATGAAAGAAAGAATCCAAGGTTCATTGGCCTGAACCCATACACCGATGATGTTTTAAAAATATTAAAATAAAGAGATTTGAAATATCACCGAGAAAGTGTATTGACATTTTTTTAGAAGAAACGGGAGGTTCTCGACCTTGGAATTTGGCGTGAAGCGAAGAAGAATAAAGACACTCGACAGACTCAAAAGTTATTTCTTCGCCTCTTTGACTTTTTTCTCATTGAGAAATATTCATATTTGAATGTTCGATTTGACTCACTTTTCGATGCATTTATAAGTGCAATGTACCCAGAGTCTAAGAAATATTTAGTACTATGAATGGTATCAAATTTTTCATACCCATGCGACGCAAACTTACTTTTTATTTTCTCTCATCCCAATTCATACATCAGAACAGATTTATTTTCCGTATAATATTAAAATTTAATAGTAATTCCCATATAGAAACATATCAAATCTGTCTAAATATTATTCAGTCCAAAAAACAAATTATTAACGTTTCTATCACAACTTTAACTACTTTCCAAGAGAATATAAGTTTAGTTTTAAGACTCAGTATTAATTTATACAAAATAAATTAATCAGTAACTATACAAGTATTGCGCATAACTTACGATTCAAAAAATATACTTTGTTGTCATTTTGTTCATAAAAAATAACAGAAGTTATATCTATCTCAACTATCAAAATTATGTACAAAACTCTTTCAAATTAGTTTATATAAAAAAAGATTGAAATTTTTCACATTTAAAACTTCTGGTTGTTGTTTGTTTCATTTGAAGGTTTTTGAAATGAATTATAATAATTTTTTGAAGCACCCTAATTCACTTTTTATATAAAAAATATACCTTCTTTGTATATCGATAAAACGTTTTCGATAAAATTAAAAAAATTGAAGATTGAGTATTGAACGACGACGTTTAATAAAAATAAGTGAAACGCATTTTAAGAAATGTGCATTGTATTACAATGGAAGAATGAAGTTTGACGGCATGAACGATCGGAGGTCGTTGATGCCTAGACTTCATCGTGTCCAGGAGGATATCCGAGCGAGAGGTAAATTACAGTCCGTGCCAAGGGTCATCATCGAAGCCAGGGAGGGAAGTATATATTCAGCATGCACGTATTTCTATACACGTATACATAAAAGAGATGGGGAATTATGGGGATGAGAGAAAACACGGATAATTGGCATCATTATCCTAGCGAGGACGATGTAACGATTATATTTGTCTACCTCGCGAAAAAGTCGATTACGGTGAATTTCGTCTCATTTACATTCTTAATAGAATTATTATTGGGCAGAGCTTGGCCCAATTATACTCGGCGAAACCGAACGCCAACTCGCGTATATAATATTCGAGAATATTTCGGGATAAATAAAAATGGAATAAAAATAAAAGGGGCACAACTTGCATCCTGGAGATGAGAGCACATTTTCTCTCTCTCTCTCTCTCTCTCTCTCCTCGTTGCAATTCTGCGTCTCCCGGGACGTCATTATATTTTTGCGATACGCACTCCTGGCAAAATCATAGAGTAGTTTTCTCTCTCTTTATCTCTCGACGTCGTCGAATCCAGCTGGATCTTTTATAAGAAGAATGGGAGGCCATGCAGCGAGGATGAAGGGAAGAAAAGGAGCGAAAAAGAAAACGAGCTCCGCGCTTGTGTGCGTGTGTCTCGCTCTCTTTTTTCTCTTTCGCTGCATCCCCCTCCCTCCGCCCCTCTCTCTCTCTCTCTCTCTCTCTCTCTTTCGTCCCGAGGAGCCTCGGCAGACAAAAAGTTAATCGTCGTGTGGCGCAATAATTATTTTGGATAGGATCTGTGCACTCGGGCGCGCCCGGGTAAAAACGCACGAGCCCCCTCGCCAGGAATTGCATCTTCTTAAATCGAGTACGAAACGGTTCGGTCTTGCAAACATATTCTCGAAGGGAAAAAAGTTGAAAATGAGAATGAAGAATAAAAAAAATTACACGGTGAGAATATTGTATGAAAAATTACTATATTTTGGAGTAACAATTTGTTCAAATTTAAGTTGGAGTAGTTTAAGAAATTTAGATAAATTTAATGTTTTGTGACAGTCTAGGCAATATTCCTACTATGAGAGAAATTTTAATATAATTTACCATAAAGTTATAACTTTATTAATTATATTATAAAACTATATATATTTTTATAGTAAAACAAAAATATACTTTTATAAAAAATATTTTCAAATATCTATTCAGAAGTATTGGTGCTTATGGTATACAAACGTTTGAAATTTTACTATATGGCACGTAAGAAAAATTGCTACAATGAATAAGAAATCATATATCATGTTTTAAATTTTTTTACAACAAAATTGCTTTTATTATCAAATGATAGAAAAACATAATCAGAATTTCTATACTTTTAATGGATAATCCTCAGAATTTTCGATCTGTTACCATGTTACGTAAAAAAAATAGTAATATTTTCGTATGAAATATTATTATTTTTTTCGATCTCTCCATTAATAGTTGAAAAAAACATAGAGTCAGGAAACGAAAATAAGAAAAACAAACTGCTCAGGGAATAAAAAATATCATATTTTGGCATCTAAGGAAGCTAAACTATTGCAGCATGCAAGATTCGTGTAATATACCGTGATTTCGTTATTTGAGCATACCTTTCGAAAGCGTAGTGCCTCTCCTCAAATCTGTAACACATAAACAGAGGAGCTCGTATAACTATAAATAAAGATAAAAAGAGGAAGAGAACGAGAAAGTGTCGTCTCGTCGTGCGTTTATAGAAAAACCCTCCGTATATCTTCAATTTTTTCTATTTTTTTTCTCATTATTTTTTTTTTCACGCGCATCAAACACAAGCTATACTATTCTAGCAAGCTAAATTCTGAGATACCGAGCCCAGATGATTAAGGATGTACGAACAATATTTTAAAAATTATGAGAATTGAACTATATAATTTTTGGCATGTTTTTGAAACTTTCACGTAGAATTTATTGAAATCGATCTTATAAATGATTTGAAAATTATCACATTCTTGATTTAGCACAGTTTTTAATAGCAAATTTATATTCATTTGACCTGAATATGCATTTTTTTCTATAGTATATACTCATACAGAAGTGTACATTTTTTATAGATATTAATTTTACATATTAATTTAATTGTTTAATAAATAATGAAAAATGTTCAAATTGGAAATGAAATATGCTCATATATATGTTGTCAATGGATAATCAAACTAAAATAAGACGCAAAAAATTAGCAACTTTTTGACAGAGTCTGAGTTTAACGAATTGAAAGTGTTGAAAATTGCTTATAAGATTTTCTGGTCCATACATCCTTAAGCTCGAACGTGTATACTATATTCATGTGCACGAATTCGAGAATAATTATCGCGGAACTTTTTTCTTTTTCAGCTTGAGAATTATTTTGACGCTGTTTCGAATGTACAAGAAATTAGCGAGGGGCGATAGGCCGGACGATGAAGGTAAAAAAAGGATTTTTCAGGAATAATAACAATGAGAGAACCGCGAAAATGATTTTGTCGAGGGAGTCGAGGAGAGAGTCGGGGGATGAGAGGAATAAGAGAAGAGCGTTAGGATCGAGACCGGGGTCGTTACAAGCTCACAGGTAGTTATATATCCTGACTTTGGCTTCGCTGCAGCTTAGGTAGGATCATCTCCGAAGGAGAGAGAGTGGGTGAGAGTGAAAGAGGGCAGGAGACGAGGACGGAGAGCGCGCGAAAGAGAGAGAGAGAGAGAGATTGAGCGTAGGTCGGCGGATAGGCCTAATTTCCGAGACCCCGCACTTATGCCCCCGCGAATCAACTTTTCCAAAGTCTAATAAGCAATTTCGCGATGTGCCGAGGGAATTACGTTGAAATTGGGCGAGCCGGAGAGCCAGAGTCTTTTTCTCTCTTTCTATCTTCGTGTTCTCTCTCTTTCTCTCTCTCTCGCTACTCTTGCCCGAGAAAGATTCAAGATCGACTTTTATTCTCTCTCGTTTAGCTGATGCACATTTCTTATTCTTGTTTTTATCCCCGATGCACTAAACTACAAACTTACAGGTATAGAAGAGCGATGTGCTACACCCCTGTGCTCGCTTCTAAAATCTCCTTGGACGAGAATCTAAATATAATTCCGCGGTGCTCGATAATGAAACGGAGCGGGAATTATGGTAATGCGAACCGTCACAGAGTGTGAAATTCGAAATTCAGCGAAATAATCGGATTGCGAGTTGTAAAGAAAGAAATTGTCACTTCGTGATGCGCTTCATAACTATTATTTAGGGATATCAGTAGAAAAAGTACACGGACATAAATATTTATTTGCATTAATTTTTTTAATTTGCTTTTTAGAAAAGTGTTGCGGGGGAAAAACTAGAAATTTGAATCATATATGGATGTATCTGTCTTCTTCAAGACATATTTTATTCTGCTCTACTTTTTTATAAAACCATAGAAAATCATAATCTTCGCATATAAAAGACAAACTTGAATAACGTATTCGGAATTAGGTTTTAAACATAAAGCCTGCAAGTTCATCTTTCTAATTTTCCAAACTATATCCTTCAACAATACTCTACCATTTTTAAAACTTAATATATTCCTAAAGATTGAAAAAAATGATCTCCTTAAAAAAAAATACGCTTAAAAAACACAAAGCTAAACGTATATGAAATTTTTGAAAGCTTTAAAACTTAGCATCTCTGCAACTTATTTTTACATAAATTAGAAATTATTTTTATTTAAAAAAATTCACCATGAAATAAATTAATATATTCATAAAGATTATAAATTTTTCTCACATAAAAATGAAAAATCCGCTCGGAAATTTTTTTTTTTTTTTATAATCAAAATCCATATTTCTTTGAAAATGACAAGAAAAACTTTTTAAAAATACTTTTTACATAATATAGCTATAAAAGCCCATAGCTGAGAAATTGACCAAATGTGAAGATGAGCATTGAATATAACTAACATTTTTTAAAATAATTCGCAACAAATGATTATTTGCTACATATAAATACTTTTACTGCGTGAAAACGAAAAGAATGAAAAAAGAGCGGTTTTATCACATATCCTTTGAAAAAAATCTCGATGAAAATTAAGCATGCAAAAATGTTTGGCGGCCAGGGGGGAAGGAAAGAGTCGAGGGGCAGGGCGAAAATTTGTCAGAAAAAGGAGTGGACGGCACTCGTGAATGAAACGCATACTCCGAAAATTGTCGCGCGGAGCGCACTTCCGAGGAATTCGCGAGGAGATACGTTTTTTCTTGGGCCGATGGGGCGCGCGCGGGTCTGTGTGCGCGTCGGGATACGAGGGATCGCTAAAAACATCGGTAACGATGTCATAATGACGTACTTCGCGCAACGATAAATTCTTCGTGAGCGGCGTTCACATTGGACTTTGATCGACCATAAAACGAGATTCATTCGGTTTTTCGGCGCGGCAAGGGAGAGAGAGAGAGAGAGAGAAAGAACGCGTGTATTTCATAAAGGGCATATACGCCGTCCCCTAATCGAACCCTTTCGTGTATTCCTCGCTTCGTCATTGCGAGACAAAGAGAGAGAGAGAGAGAGAGAGAGAGAGAAGAGAGGAAAAAAGAAGCGGGGAGGTACGGACCTGCTCGTGATGTTGGCGTTTTTCCGGTGCCACCGGGCGAGTCTTTCGCTACGCGGCCCGGAATGCTGGTCTCACCCGGTAAAAACCTCACCAAATATCTACTGTTCGTTCCTCGCCGCGCTTCTTCGTGATCGCCGTTCTCTCTCCTCCTTCCCCTTCCCCTTTTCTTCCCCCTTTTTTTTCTAGATCACCCCAACGCCATTTTTTTATCCACTTATTGCCTCCACGCTCGATGTGCTGATGAAAAATCTCTGTTTTTATGCGGTCTGCGTTGCATCACGCTCCATCACGTGAAGTTACACATTTCTCGAAAAAAATTTCATTCGCGAGTCTTTGCGCTTTACACGCTGAAAAATAGCTCTGTTTTTGGATTGAAGAAAAAGTATGGTAAATTTCACTATACAAAAATGATAACTATATACTGATTACTGCAGATAGAACTTCATATTTTATTTAGATGTTGAACTAAATATGTATTTCTTTTTATTATTACAAAAAAATTGTTTATAAATATTAGTACAGTTATTTAATTAATATAGTTACTATTTATTAAAATAATTAGTATATATAGTTGTCACTTTACGATAAAATATATCGCTTATGTATGCGTGGTATAAGACATTTTCGAAAATCATTTTATTTCATTTTTGAAAAATTATTGCTTTAAGATGGCGCAAAGTCTTTTTTTAAAAGTGATATGACTATGTTTTGTTAAAGGAGTAAATTTTTGAATATATTTGTCATTTCCTTTGAATTGTGCGGTGGAATCGGATAATAATACTCGAGAGCTCTAAATGCGTCCAGGAGTTTGGCTGCGACGAACGAGAGATGAGGCGAAAAAGAAACATGTTGACTAGATAATGGTTGTCTCGTCTTACGTGGCAGGCTAGAGTAAGAAGGCCTCTCGTAAATAGAGCTCAGAGGCTGATTTAATTTCCCGCTACGAAAATTGACGCATGCATCAGTCTGACAAGCACTCGGTGCAACTCGAGTTGAGACCTCGTGTGTGACAAATGCTTGTGCGAGCAAAGTTAAGTAAAAATTTAAATTTTGCTGAAAAAAAACAAAAGCTGCTTCTATATCATAATATTAAAAAATATATATATTTTTTAATCAGTTAAAAAGATTTTTTTGAATTAAGTAATTAAGGAATCATAGAATAAGCGTTAAATCTTTTTTTTTTGCACTTGAGAGGTCGTGTAATCATTTTAGATAAAATTGATCTATTTAGATGCATCATTTGGTATAAATATTTCATCAAAAGTTTATCAACTGCCTTCGTTGTTATTCCATGGCGTTTTAAGCGTTTCGATCATTATTTTTTGCTTGTGGAGATATTGACGTGTATACCATAATAATTTTTTTCGCATCTGGAGACATTGATTAATTGAATAATAATATTTAATATTATCTATAATAATAATAATAGTAATATTTATAATTTTATAAAATATGAAGTCTCCGATTCTTCTATGTTATTGAAGCCAATGATTTTCAAAGCAACTGAGCAAGGATGGAAGTGAACAGTATATAAAAAATCGAGAACGACGAAGAAAAGGTGGTATTCCCCAGACGACATTAGTAATTTTTTTAAACTTGTATTTAGAGAAATTGTTTTATACCATATTTAGATCCACAAAGAAATCAATATCAATCACCGTATTTCTCAATAAAATTTCGAGAATATTAAAAAAAAATGTTCATTCGGGGATTCGGATGGTGAATCGAAGACGAAAAGACCCTTCCACTGGTGAGGGCGAGACCGGGCTCGATTTCGGAAGCGGTCGAGCGAGGAGGGAAGTGCGAGCGATATAGAGGCAGAAATCGAGAATGAGAAGAATAAGAGGAAGCGAAGACCAGAGATTCGACATCAGGCGTCCGTGGTAGACTCCGGGGTCGTCGCCGCGAGCGAGGCGAGACCCCGCGCACGTATAACTCGCGGGGGGCGATGAGCGGGCGCCGGGCGGCGATGCGAGCGCGGAGAGCGGCGTCAGAGGCTGGACGTGACCCAGCTGCGACGACGCCCGGAGAAAAGGAAAAGAGCCCTAACTAGCCGCGCCGAAGCTCGCGGACGGATCTTCGCTTCCTCCGTGACGTCACGTCTACGCCGCGGGCGGGGATATTCCGGACGCGCGTGTGCTGCGTACGCGCGCGCCGGGAGCGATTCGCACGTTTTCCCCGGAAAGGAGGAATCTCGATCCCGGTCGCAACGAGGGCGCGATGTGCTCCGTGCCTGATTTTTTTTCGCCCCGGCGCGTTCGCGCACGTCTCCCTCGGCGTGTACGTGAACTTGCCAGGTGTCTAGGTGCCCGATCGGGGGAGGGGGGGGAGGAGGGTCAGACGGCTCGCTCGAGCTCGTCGGACTCGTTAGGAATTCCGCTCGGTCGTCCCGGTAGCCCGCTCGCGTATAAATTCGGCGGGAGCGCGTGGAGAAGGACCGCCGAGAGAGGGGCCGAGGAGAGAATCCGTCCGGGGTGTGGGCGGAAAGGAGAACGTACACCGCGGGGAGGAAGGAAACGACAAGCGGGGCCGCAGTGGTCTCTTGGCACGTGTGCCCCGCGGCAGGCACGTTCTTCTAATCCGCGCGGATGACCGACCAATCTCCCTCTTTCTCTTTCTCTCTCTCTCTCGCCTTATATTCCCTACTTCACCTTCTCTCCGGCTCGCTCCTCTTTTTCTCCCCGTCTGCTCCACTGACGGATTCACCCAGTTTCCAACAGTTCAATATACAATGAATTTATTCTCATTATTAAGGTTCACGCGTTTGTTCCCCCGCGCGCATTCGTTTTCCGTGCAAAAGTTAAGGCAAAAATCATCGAGTGAAATTGTTTTTCGCGCGTGCTAACTTTGGTTAAAGATTGACGTTTTGAGAATCTGTCAGTTCTTTTTGTGCAAACTGTCAATTTACATCTATGAATTTGGTTGCAATCACCATCAAAACAAAACGAAATTTTTAAGAGCCAATCAGAATCTCGGAAGGTCTATTTCATTCTAAACGTGACAGTTCTACTTTATAAATAAGGATGTTTCTTGATGGCATATTAAAATAGGTTTCAAATTTAAGAAAAATGTATCGTGCAGATGTCGAGATTTTGTAAAATAGTATAACTTTTAACACGTGGTCTTATAGGAAGTCACAAAAAAATGCGATTTTTATATATATAAATCAAAGATAAATATCTCGTTTTCTAGACGATAAATGTTATTGAAATTCGACCACTAGTTGAGTATCATCAAGTGTACATCAAATTTTAGCAAAACAAGTTGAAAAATAATTTTTACATGGTAAATCCGTGAACCTCCTTTAACCAAAGACGTTTTGAGACGTCGATGCGGTGTTATTGCTCCCAAAAATCGACGTGACAGGTTTTATCCGGATGGAAATAATATATTTCTTTTTCTATACTTTGGGAAGTATATTTAGTTAAAAGTTGCTAAATTTGTTTGATCTCATAAAATATTTGTTTCGATACGTAAAACGATATTTCTTTGTAAATTGAACGAAATTTCGTACGATCAAAGAAATTTACTTTATATTGATTTAATTGAAGTGTAATTCAGAAAAACAAATACGTACAAATATATAAACATAAAAGAACCATAATGATTTTCGAAGAAATATCAGTATATATAATCTATGCACTAAGTAAAAGGGACAACAAAATAGTTGAAGCAAATATAAATATATTTGGCTGATGTATAGTTGATTCCTTCACACAAAGTTATTGATCTTGTAATGTATCTAAAAATTGATTTTCATAAATTTTAATTACATAGATACACTTTTATATTTTGTAGAACTGAATAAGTTTTTTGAACAACCATATTAAAATACAGTAAACTATATATGTAAATATGTATTTAGTTCGCAGTTTTAAAGAAGGCGTAACTTTAGAGTAGTCGATTCAATAACTATTTGATAATTAAAATTATAAAACAAAAACTAAATTAAAAGATAATTATATTTTATTATGATTTTGCTTTGACTCGGGAGTCATTTCTGTTTTTGCTTTTCAAAAGAATAATATTCTTAATTAATTTGTACGTCTAAAAATTAGTCACTCTATTATGTATTATACAAAAGAGAATACAGTGATTTTGTTAATATATTTTATTTATTACACGTATCCAAGAGTATTGTATCAAAAATTTATATGATTCTTTATATAGTTGCTCAATGTGTTAATTGTGTGACTTAACACATTCATACTCTATGCAGGACATTAAATCTTATAAATCTGTAATTTTCAGATTTGTTTCCTCCCGAGAAAAATTCAGTGACGTGTGTAATAAAAATCACATACAAATAAGCAAATCTGATTCCTTATTGAATTTGTTACATTTTTAGGCACACTTCCAAACTTTGACATTTCTTTACAATCTTTTTAATACAGTAATGTGTAAGTGGCCCTACGTAATACATATGAGAAGAGAGATGTACGAAAAACAGATATGTATTTTTCTCCAAATGGGTTAATATTTTATCACGAGTAAGAATTCGATGTTAATTTCTGGTATACGGCCAAGAACGCCTATAACTTTTATTATTTTCTCTCAGAAAAATGCATAGTCCGATTTTTATACTGAACGGACTTGGACATCACCTTAACTCGTTCCGGTGCAAGCGCGTCACCGTTTCAAAATCGCTATTTCCATGCTCGTTACACCGGATTATCGTAAATATTATCAAATCTGTATGCCCGATTCTCCAAGCCGTTTTTCTCGAACGAAAAGAAGAATAACACGAAAGAGAGAGAGAGAGAGAGAGAGAGGATTCTCGAATTAGCGCGCGGGTTCGCGTAGTTGCGGGCACGCCGGAAAAAGTATGCAAGCGCGTTCGAGCGTAAGACAGCGTTAAATCATCGGGGAATAATAACTCTCCCCCTCGGATATATCGGGCCTTAACTTACGGCGTGATAATTCACACGAGAGTGGATATTATATCCGAATATCTCGGGAGGAGTTTTAATCCTTTCTTTACAACTCGGAAGGCGCGTATGTAGCGCAAGGTAGATGAAAAAAAAAATAAAAAAAATAAAAAAACGTCCGAGAAGCGTGTATAAGCATGAAATGTACGCGTATACATCGACGCGGTGAGAGCGCGCATTGCGCCGCACTTGCCGAAGATTTGTGGCAACTTCGGCTCGTTCTCGCTCGTCGACGGAACCGCGCAACCCCCCGCGGCTATACTTATGGCGAGTTTCGCGGTACGGACTATTCTCCGGGCCCCCAGGCTCGAAATAATCCAACAATCGACTATTTCGGGTACGAAAAACGAAGCTTTCTCTCCCACGAATCGCGTCGCGAACGAAATCCGTGGGAAATGCCCCGTGCGACGCGATCCTCGTGTGTTCACGAACGAACAATTTGCAAGATAAATTATTTATGAATTTCGCCTCTAATTGGAAATAATTTTCCTTCGTAATTTTTTTTTTAAATTATGATTATGAATTATTTATGGAGAGCCGCGGGATCGAGGAGATAAAGACAGAGAGAAGTTTCTGAATGATTTGTCATCGCGAGCGTTGCAGCGGGAAATGGATCGGTCACGGTGGCCGGCTCGTCTACCGGCTCTCGAGAAAATATGGTGAATGGGTCAACGAACGAGCGAGAGGAGAAGACAAAAGCGAGATGAGAGGAGACCAGGCAAAAAGCTCTCGCCGAGCCGGCGAGGCCGGGCAACGAGAGGCTCGATCGAGAGAATAAGACGAGGCGAGAAAAAGTTCGAGTGAAAGGTGGAAAAAAGGCGGAGGCAGAATGCACGTGCGAGTTTTGCCATTGACGAGACACTCTGACATCATCCTTTCGTACCAAATATCCTTTTCTCACTCTCTCTATACTTTTGTATTTTTCGTTGTATTCTTTTTATTTTAACCTACACCGTTGTATCTTTCTTTCCGACACTGAGAAAAAATTTATAGTTTGAAAAATATTTAATTGAAAAGACTAGAGTTAAATTAACAAAAAATTTAATTCAATTTGCAGAAAAATATCGTTGAACGTATCAGAACAAAAATTTTGTTACATCAAACAAATTTGGTTTTCAGTCTAAGAAAATTTCTACATGGCAAAATAATTATGTCTCGTTATCGAAAATGAAAATTATTTACTTGAAAACTGCGAAATTTCTTCAATTTAACCAAGTTTTCATTTCTATATACGTTCAACGATATACTTTTCTGCAAAATGCACAAAATTTTGTATCACCAAAGAAATTCATTTTTTAATTGAACTGACGTTCAATTATTTCAAATAAATTAAAGTGTATATCAACTACATTTAGTTAGAAATATTTAGACGAAAAAATGTAGTTTAATCAGACTTCAGTCAAATCAACAAAAAATATAGTTCAATTTGCAGGAAAGTATCATTGAACGTATCGAAACAAATATTTCGTTAATTCAAACAAATTTGATTTAATTAAATGCGCATCGCATTAATTTATTTATTTCCTTTTCGTCGCCGTTTCTCCTATAATCCCGTTTTTCCTGTTTTTTTTCCGGCTGTCTTTTATTTACCGCGGAATATTTAGACACAAGGAAGGTGGAACTCCTTTATTATAACGGACCTAACAACGCAGCAGAATCGCCTGAATAAAGGAGAAAGAGAGAGAGAGAGAGAGAGAGAGAGAGAACGGAAGAAGAGCAGAGTGACAAAAAATAAAAAAGACATGGCTCGTTTGGTACCCTCAAGACAATTGAGCGCACTTTTAAATGAATGCACATATATATATATATATATATATATATATATATATATATATATATATATAATGTATATATTATATATGTAATACATATATATTTGAGAATGAAAATGAGCGAGCTCGCGTTGAAAAGTGCCACTTACGGGAGTGCTGAGCGCGGAAGAGAGTCCGGCGAGAACTCGACGACAAGCTCTCTCGCGAAACGGCTCGGCACGGGGGAGACGCGGCGTTGCATATATGTATATGTGACTGAATGCATGTACGAGGGCTCGAATGTGCACGTCAATGGCGAGATGTCTGTTTCCTCTCTTTCTTCCTCGCCGTTTTTCGGCCCGAGACGAGTCTCCGTCGCGAGTACAATGCGCCACGGCGCGGGGCGCGGAATGCATTAATATTAATAGAAAAGCCGACGCGATTCAAACTCCCCGCTTCTTTCCGAGACTCCCGATCCTCCTTCGGTCGCGGATCGTACATTCGGAACTAAACGCGAAAAGCTGATTCGCGCTTACCGAGAAAAAAAAGGTTATTTGGATCTGTTTTATAAAAAAGATAGTCGTATCGCTGATGATTGGACCAAAGCCATAAATAATTCTGTTGGCATGAACGAATTGACATGATTTACAAAAAAAAATAGAAAGCAATAAAAAATATAAAAACCTCTATATTAATAAAATTTATGTTTTGTAAGAAAGCATAATTGTACATGATTATTATAAATAAAAATATATCGAATAGTAGAAAAAAAAATGATTGTCACAGTGTTGCAAGTAATACTTCAGGACTGCTACAATATATCAAAATGTTAAAATGTTAAAGAGTCGAATAACGTACACGTATATGTAGTATTTTGAGTAAAAAAACTTTTAACAAATTTATTTGAAATAACCTAAAAAAGAACATTTATGCACGTATACTCATCAAATGAAATACGAAAAATATATAACTTGAATACATGCAAAAAATATGTAGCTGGATTTTAGATGCAACATATCCTATAGTATGATAAAATATCAAAATATCTTTATTAAAATATTCGGGTAAATATTCCCATACTTTTGAGAAAATCAACGATTTTTTCAAATAACATTATGAAAATTGTACAATTTTCAAACTTCAATATCCAGTCTTCACTTCCAATAATTTTATATAAATAAAAAATTTATTTTCAACAGGAACTTGAGGACTGTACCCTCAAAACCAAACATCCAAAAGTGGAGTCGAAAAATCAATCTGTAATTATTTTTTTACCTCCGAAAAACCACATCGTGACGTGAAAACGCTTCAATTTATTTTTCGATTATTCTCCGTAATTCCGAAAATAATCAGAGATACCGATCTCTCGTATTTCCCTCGTAAATTCGTCAATGAAGAATCGACGAGCGATGGACCGCGATATAATTGCAGATTAAAAAGAGTGTGTACGAAAATTCGAAATGGAAAGCCGATGGGAGGGAAATTAGTCCGAGAATTAGGCGAGTGGGTTGGACGATATTGCATTATGAGGAAATTAAAATTCTTATAAATTTCGCGCGGGAGGAGAGGAAGGGGAAGGGCACAGCACGGAGTAAAAAGGGAGGACGTCGGGTAGCAAATCGTGTGTATACGTATAAGACCGGTTGAGAGGAGCCGGGCACACGTAATGGTTTAATTCGCGCGAATTAGCATACTTTAACGACTCGAGAGGAGAGACGAAAACGTATGCGAAACGCTGGGAATGTGGAACGAAGCGGAATGATGAGAAATAACATCCGAGTTGCGGAACTCCTAATGGCATGTATTTACGTGTGTCGCATTTTTTCACGAATATCACGATTGACTCGTATGCGATTGCAATCTCGCTAAATACGAGCTAATTGAGACGTTTCAATCTCGTGCCTGGTAGTGTCACGACTGGAAAACCGCGAACGTCGGGCGCCGACGAAAAACGAAAAAAAAAAACTAATAATAGTATATGAAAAATTAAGAAAAAGTTTAATCGACCTATAATTGCGACATCAATTTGATTCAAAATTGTTCGTAATTTGAAGAAGCATTTAAAAAAATATTTCGATACTCGATAGCTGGCTCTTTATAAGAAGGTTTTTAGTGGAATGTCAAATACTGGAGAATAGCTTGAAAATTTTACGATTCGATAGAAATAAATAAAATTAGCTTTACAATAAACAAGATATTTTATGGGTCGCTGAACTTTCTGAGTAGAAAATTACACTTGAAAATTAAGAATTTACACGGTAATTTTGCTTCATGCATGGCCGTATGTTCAATCGAACAATTAACACAGGTATATAAGCACTGAAGAATTATATATGAATTTTTGATATAATGTTCCTATATAGAGAGGTATAATTAATTATATTGAAAAGAAGTGGAATCATTATTAATCAAATAACAAAAATGTATCGAGTTAATCAACAATTTACTATATTTAACCTCTCTTCGTATTCATTTAAAACAGTATCTAATTTTTATAAGCCTAAATTAATTCCAAACATTATTTTGAAAATCATTATTATATATAATAGAAATGAATTTCGTATGAAAAAAAGCTCTTCCTTAATTCAAGTCTGTTTATAATTTTTATTGTCAAATAGTTGTTGACTACTATCGACAAAATATGGAATTACTCTGTCTCAATTTATAGTATTTTACGATGTATTTTTCAGAGGTGTACATTGAAGTAATAAGTTAATCCTATTTGCACAAAATTTTAATCAATTGATAAATATACTTTACAAAATTAAAAAAAAATAGAATATTCTTTAAATGCAATGAAAATACTGTCTAAGGTGGCTTTACCGCTCTATAGTGAAAATGTTACTCAATAAATAGATGCACTTTGATGATAAAACTTTCAAATAATTGTTGTATCGACTGCTAGGAATTTACAGGCTCCTTAATCGAATAATTTCGTCGATGGGTCGCGGAGCTGCGCTCCAAGCGGAAATTCGAGGTGGAATAAGGTTCGAAAGGCGCGAGGTTAAAATACAAGGACCCTCGTCGAAGGGCTTAGCGGGAAAGCGATCGGGAAGCGCGTTGAAGGCGCAGGGAGAAGATCTCCGGGAGTAAGAAATTCGTCGATATAGCCAGAAGGGCTTTTTTCCTCATTCCCTGTTGACCTCCTCGGGTATAATAAGAATAAATGTGATTCTATTACGGACTCGATTGTTACGAGGCTCGAAAGGTTTTGCTCCGGTGTTCCTTGGGAACGAAAGCGCGAGAGATCGAGGGAGGGAGAGAATCGAGTGGAAAAAGGAGCGTCAAGAAGAAAAGGAGAAAAAAGGGATCGGAGCGGGAGAGAATAACCGATCGAGGAGAAGCGATAGGATCGCGCGCCCAGCGAAAAAACAACCGCACTTTTATTCTCTCCCTGAATCGTTTTCATCGGACTTGCAGCTTCCAAAAAGCGAGAACGCGAAGTACTTTCGTACTCTCTCTCTCTCTCTCTCTCTCTTTCTCTCTTTTGCAAGGAAAAATTATTCTCCCTTGCGCCCTTTCCCTTCTTATCTATCGGTTTCTTTCTTCTTCGCTGCCCCGTGCAAACTTTATCGTCCGACCAACAGGTATACGTATGTATGTATTCGGCGAACAATTGCGATCTTCCTACCGTTATATAACGCGGGAACGATTATCGAAAAAGATGTGTTCTCGCTCTTCGTCCTTTTATCAAATTTTACCTCTTTTTAACATAAAAATAGATGTACATTGTTTTTTTTAATTTGCATATGTAATTTGCGTTTGCATATGCAGAATGTAACATGTAATATACATTTACATTTAATATGATAATTTTTATTCTATTTTACAAAAATAAAGATATTTTTTTATTTGAAAAATTATTGTAAAATTCTTATTGAAAATTGGAAAATAATTTTTTATTTTACAAAGATTAACATTTTTTAAAATTTTACATATTAAATGAAATAATCATGCCCAGAATAACACGTGTAAAAATGTCACATGACCATTAAGAAACTCGTGATTGGATAATAATTTTTATTAAATTTCGAGTAATCTTACAGAAAATAAAACAATTTAAAGCATTACTTTTTTAATATAATTTTTTCAAAGTGCAGTTATATTACAGAAACTTTCCACTTACGTCGATTGAGAAACGAAAATTTGAACAGTTTCAGAAAATTTCGAGAATGTTTATAAAATTTTTCCAATAGTATATACATAATGATTTCATTCCATACGTTTCGTATTGACTTTATTTTTGGTCGCTTGTAAGATTAAAATTTTCTTTTCATTACTTTATGAGTCTTGGTTTCAAATTTGATGCCACGATTAATATATATTTCATTTATGCGCGCTCACCTTTTTTCTCCCGTTCGCTCGCCCCGGAGACCGAGGATCATGCTCGCGTTTGCGTGTGTGAAATTTTAATCCGGTAGTAATTTGCTTACAACTGGGGAGGCGATAAAACGATCGTGCAACTTCGTCCCTCGCGGTTACGAGTTTCGCGAGCATGAAGAAAACAAAAAGAAAAGCACGAAATCGAGCGCGGTCGGGTTTGCAGTTACGAAAAAAAGTCTCGCGGCACTCGCACAGGTTATTCGAAACTGACCTCGAGGTTAACGTGGCGCGAAAACTCTTTTTTCCCTCCTCGCCTACGGTGAGACGACGTTTTCGCACGTTCACGCTTCCGCGGAAGAGACCGCGATTACCCGATCACCAAGAAGCAAACGACTGTTAACGAACCGAGAAACTGTCAGACTGAGAAAAAAAACCTATGTACGTGAAAATAATCGTGCAAAATTGAAGCATGGAGAAACAATAAAAATTAAATTCGCAAGTCGAGCGTGAAAAAAGCCATGTATTATAAAAAAAAAATATTTTCTCGTTTAAATTTGCCTCTTTGGTTTTAAAAAAATATTTACCACAATACTCATTTCAAGCTTCCAGCTGAAAAATATAAATCCTCATGGAGGTCTGAGGATATACAAACTATGCTGAACAATTTTTTCAGCTTGTTTGCGAAAGAAAGCAACAATAAAATTTAGTTGCTAGCAATTAACCCTATATTTTTTGTCAAAGAAGGGCATTACATAATTTCTTATTTTTAATTTAGTATTAGTTATAAATTAAGATGATACTTGCATAAAATAACTTTATAGATTAAATTAAAATTTGCTTAAACTTTTATTGAATCAAACTCGAGTTTGTGCAACATCTGAAAAAGCTCAACTATATGTAAACTATTTTACAACTATATGTAAAATTTGAGATATTTATTGTTTACAATTATATTTTTTCATAGCTTAGTGAAAAAGTCAATGTTAAAATTGCAATTATTAACACTGAATATCTCTATTGCCAGATGGTGAAACCTTTTTAAATTTTTTTACAATTTTTCAATGATGATGTTGAAGAACGTTTTCTTTATTTGCCAAGGAATTTTCTTTAAAAAATCTAATCCATTAATTTTATTTTTAGTTTCTATGTGAAAAAATCATTAAAAAATAATGATTGTGCAAGTACTTTTGTCATACAAAAAATTTCTAACTACACACAAAGACCCTTCGAATTTCGAAAAAAAAGATGATTTTAAATAAGCAAGAGTTGGAGAGTAGCCGAGAATAAGATATGGTAAAATATATAGCGTTGAGAAAAACGAAAAATAGGAAGACTCGATGAATCCTTTTTTACTCACCGAGCGTTGACGGAAGTCGAGTTGCCCACGTCGTCCATTGACGGTTTCCTAGAATGAAACCACGAATGAAATTCGTTATTGCTCGCCTGCAGCTGCATTATCGCGGGATGTGCGTTATACGCGCCGTAAAGATTTGCCGGCGGTGTTTGCCACATTCTGCTGTAACTTTGCACGTCCATGTCACCACCTTTTTTCAATCTTCTACTCCCTCACTCTTTAATTTTTATTTCTCACTATACCGTCAATAAGCCAAAAAAGTCATTTTTTCCCTCTAACGTCCATCAACTATTCACGTCACTAAAAATACATTAAAAAACGTTTTTGCCAAATATTTCCTCAATACTTTTCACACTCGGCTGACTGCGATCTAATTATTATTAATTTTTTTCTAACAAAATTGTTTTTCTTTCTAATTATATTTTCACATAAATATTATCAGCGCCATTATCATTATTGTTCTCATTATCAATATTATTTTGATTACGATAAATGTCCATTATTGAAAATTAAAAAAAAAGTAATATTGTTTTCCGATTATTTTCTTGTTTCGAAGTAAAAATGAAAATGTGAAGATCGGATGTAAGTTGGCGCGTGAGTCGAGTGCGTAACGCGCGAGTGTCATCGAGAGTTTCGGCGACGGAGTCGCGTGCTCCCGGCCTCGTGTCTCGATACCCACCCCCGTGGAGCAACTCGTGATCATCCCCACCGTGGGCACGACCCTCGAGTCTGTGGCTTTCGGGTGGTGCGCGCGCGCGGCCGCTCGGTTTTCGGCGAGCCCGACGCATTCCGGCACAAGCGAGATCGAGCTCGGTTCGACGCAAAATCCCCGAAAGTCGGGCGAAGAAATAAAGAGGAGCGACGTGGAAAATAAGGGGCGAAAGGGAGATGAAAATACAGCGGGAAAGAGAGAGAGAGAGAGAGAGAGAGAGAGAGAGAGAGTGCGAGAAAGAGAGAAATATATATATACATATATATGAAATTGAGCGAGATACACACGCGAGCCGAAAAAGACGCTCCATCTTAATTTGCGTGGGTTACCCCAACCCGGGCAACCCCCGTGGCGCCAATAAAACTCCGAGTGTCCCCGCACTGTCTCGCCGTTTTCTTGTATTTTCTTGTTTTATATCGCGAGCCCGCGCTCCTCTCCGGCGATTCCCTCAAAATCCCAGAGGGCTCTCCCCCACCGAGCCCGCGTTGCCCTCTCGCTCGTTTCGGTCCCGCGCGCCTTTACGAATTAACGAATTCGAATCGTGGCTAATTCCTTCGACTGCCATCGAGATTGATATCGCCCGGGACGAACGTACGACTCGGCCGCCGATTATTTATTATGAATTCGGGCGGGCGATTATCGCGAGTGATCTCCGGAAAAAAATCTCGATCTTACTTACGGGCTTTCTTCGTCGATTATTCAACGGTTCGGGAGAGAGTTAACCAAAGCGTCGCTCGCAGTGGGCAAATAAACGATATTCGCGTGATCGATAAAAACTTATTGCTCTCTCAAGCACATTATTTCTATAAATAAGTCTCTTGTCTTTTATGAATAAGTTATGGTAATTTTCTTGTTAGTAGTTTTAGAATGTTTCACACTCAGAGAAAAGAATGATAAATTTTACTATACAAAAGTGACAACTACACTAATTATTATGAAAATAATAATATTCTGTTTAGATTCTATCCTATATAAATATATACATTATTTTACGATAAACGCATATATTTAGTTATAAAATAATCAGCATAGCTGTCACTTTATGATAAAATCCACTATCGTGATTTCTCTCAGTACAAATTTCTTATGATTTGCATAAAAATGTTTACACACCCTTAAAATATTAGTTTCAAAATTCTTGTTAATTTATAAAAATAAATAATAAGAATAAATCATGATAATAAATTTTACTATAAAGTAACTACATATTGCTTATCTC
The DNA here is from genome assembly GCA_030522545.1 of Cremastinae sp. A BG-2022a. Classification (NCBI taxonomy): domain Eukaryota; kingdom Metazoa; phylum Arthropoda; class Insecta; order Hymenoptera; family Ichneumonidae; species Cremastinae sp. A BG-2022a. The sequence goes on along the minus strand of JAPYYW010000526.1, from coordinate 50,602 downwards.
GGAAGTATTTATGTTTTTGTGGGAAAATAAAATATATTTTAGGTCTGAATTAAACATGTAATATTTCCGAAAACCGATCTAAAATCTAAAAATATATATTCAGTTCCATGATGATCAATTCATAGTTTTCACTTTGTAATGAAATTTACCATTTTTTTCAGTGTAGAAGATCTATGAATTATTTTACTTGCATTTCGAATGTCGATGAAGCTTTAACAAAGTTACATGTTTCATGTTAACTCTGATTTCATTTTTACATACAGTTATCTAAAAAAATTACAGGATAATTGACACACACGTTTTAATACGTTTATTTGACGGTATGTAATCACAAGCATTAATTATTTCCTTGAAGTTCATTAAATTTTAAGAAAGCAAAATTTCATCAAATCTGCCTGTTTTTAAGATGAAGAATCTAGAGTTGTTGACAAAGCTTTCAAGCAAACAGATTTTACGATTTTTGCCATTACCATATAGTAAAAAGCTCGGAACAATAAAACTTTGAATAAAATTCACAATAGAGCTTTTTAAGAATGTTCTCGAAGAATCGAAATGGTTTTGTTAATAAAATTACAAAATTGAATGAATGGATTTTATTTTATTTAAATACCTTGGCAATGCCGCAGGCAAATATTAGAATAAAGAAACTGATAAATGTAAAGAAAGGTGATAAAATATAGTATTATCAGTAAAAATAGAAATTATATAATGATAATAATTATGGCAGAGTGCAAATAAGTATATAAACGTATAAAAACAATATACATATAATGAAAATATGTTATATGTTAAAATATAAAATAAAAATAATAGAAAAAATATTTATGTTTTGCGCACAAAATAAAATTTTCATTGATCGATGTTGGATTTTCTTCTGTATACTCAAACTACACATTGAAGATTATTTCTGAACTTTTTATAAATATGTAACACACATAATATTATAACGATACGACTAAAATTCATGACAAAAAGATGACTTTCGGAAAACTTTTCACGTGCGTTGGAAAGAACAACGCACTTTACGAGAGAGAAAGAGAAAAACGAGAGAGAGAGAGAGAGAGAGAGAGAGAGAGAGAGAGAGAGAGAGAGAGAGAGAGAGGAGCACACACGAACGGTATTGCGCCTGCCGGTGTCGATTGGTTCGTCGTTACACAAGAGTTCTCGTAACGCCTTAACCGGCGAGCGCAACCAGTCCTCGAATCGAGTTTCGTCTCGCGATTCTGGCTGTGCGAACTCCCGGCAAGACGAACTGCCATTTAAGAGCGCGATCTCATTGAAAAAGAGAATAAAAATAAAACGAAAGTAAAACAAGAGAAAAACAAGAAAAAAAAACCCCGACGCGCTAAATCGAATTTAACGGGGATCCGAATTTTGCTGAAAACTCGAATTCGGTGTGTGTCTCCGGGCGACACGGGGTTATATTTCAATAAAGAATCGTCGCTTCTTGCGCCGGGTACGATCGCGCCGTTTAAATAATTATTTCCAGCCGGGGTGAAGATGTGAAGGGAAGAATAAAGAGAGAGAGAGAGAGAGAGAGAGAGAGAGAGAGAGAGCTCGCGGTAAGTTGTTTCTTTGTCTCCCGCGGCGATCTCGGTGCGGGCGTCTTCGGAGACGACGAGAGAAAGCGATTGAAGTCTCGAAACAACGGTGCGTCGTATATGGCGCGTACGCGAGAGAAGAAAAAGAGAGGAGGAGAGCGAGAAACGGAGATAAAGAGAGAGAGAGAGGGAGGGAGAAAGAGCATTTTCCCGGCGAGCGTTTCTTCGACGGTCAATCGTCGTTAACTCGCGGCGGCGTCGCGGACGGATCGCCGTCGTTGCGGTACAAAATGAGAGAATACACCGTCAAGGATCGCTCTCCTGCGGGGATCTCGAGGAAGATGCCTCCGGAGAGGCCTCTCTATATGGCAGATGATGGAAATAAAAGGGCCGATCGCAGCGAGCGGACACTTAGATTAATAGTCAATCCGTACTAATTGCGAGTCGTTCGGAGATATCCGAGAGCGGGGGCCAGACGCGTAGACGACCGCATGAGAACGCGAGGGAGTAATGAATAAGGATATAAATTGCCGGTCAGGTAAAAAGACGCGCGGAAAAACTGTGTACCCCGTCTCTACACTCTCGTATAAATTATACGCCCTTTTTTTATACCTCATCTCTTCTCCGTTCCTCTTTGCACACAGATAAGGACTCTGTCCTACAAATCGGACTCTTCCGCGTACGAAACCTCTTATCTTTCCTCCGTCTCCTCTCGTCATATTCTCCTTCTCTATTTTTTTCCACGATCGTGACCCCTTCATTCTCTCTCTCTCTTTCTCTCTCTCTCTCTCTCTCTCTCTCTCACTGAATATTATTATTTTTTATTATTATTAATTGTTTTTCTAAATTTATTACAATGTGTATTTAATCAATTTTAATGAATTTAATCGTTTAAAGGAGTTTGATCAGTTTTTGGAGTCAAGTAATAAGTGACTGGATTGAAAATATTTTTTACACCGAGATAGATAAAAGCATATGATAAATTTTACCATAGAAAAGTGACAATAATTATGTTTAATATTACATAGGACTAGATATATATATTTTATTTAAATTCTTTCTTAAATATATATTTCGTACTACTGCATGCGTAAAAGGATATTTATCTGTGAAATAGTATATAGTTGTCAGTTTATCATAAAATTTAGGGACGTCATTTCTGTCGGTGTTATATGTGTCAAATTTGTGACAAATGATTTGTTTATAAAATATGTATTGAGGAAAGAAAATTGAAAATTTAGATCGTTATCTATACTTGTAAATAGTCTTCGAGAAGATCATTTTTACGTGATGTTTTATGTCAAATAAGCAGGGACAGTCTTTCTAAATTAACTTGTCAATTACATACGACGAAGCACTAATTTTTTATTTTTTTCGTCTTTTATTTGATTCAATCTATAAAAATTTTAGTTTTTGGATAGTGCCAGTCGAGTAAGTTCATTGTAAAGTTATAGTTTTTGAAATTTTTTACAACATTCTCCATGACGGTAAGGGATGTATAAAACCGACAAAAAAAGCTCGATTTTAAGAATATATTTATGTATTAAGAAACAACATGGTCGAATTAGATAAAATTATGAAAACATGTTCATCCACTATTTGTCTGCAAGAAAATCAAAATTTCATTGAGCTCTGTATCACTTTTCTCTATGCTTCTCTTGCATTCTCGATAACTGTATTTCTATAACTTTAACTATATTTTTCGACAGATTTTTCTTTAAATTCCTTCAGCAACTTTAGTTTATTCTAGTTATGATTTTACCACAATTTTTACTTTACGCGTAAAATTCTTATCACCCAATTACTGCAATAAATATATTTCAAGACATACCCATATAAATAAATTTCTCTGTACATATATTCTTGTGGCTTTTTGTCGTATCGTCAACTTATTAATTGAGTTTTTTTATTTCTCATCGGTTTCGAATTTAGTCGGGAATCGGGCAAAAAATGGGAGCGAGCTTTCTTCGTCCCCGCGGTGTGCCCCCTTCATCAAAGTTCCACTACCGATTAATCGACTGCGCGTCTCTCGAACTTGCATTCTTCGCTTCTTTGGCAGGGCCCGCACGAGCGTTCGCCAAACGCGACAGAGAGATGAGAATCGTCTCTCGTCGTTTGCTACCTGTCTTACACAAGCCGAGACGCCTCCCCTCTCTCTCTTCTTCCTCTCCAGGCTTTCTTTCTCTCCGGAGAGAGGAACTTCTGTATTGCTTTGGCGAACCGATGTTTATCGTGTCTCCCCGGGGGACTCGCGAGAGATCCTCACCCCTTCCCTCCCTCTCTCTCTCTCTTTACCGATCCTCGTGTGTGTACGCTTGCGCGAGATATGCCTCGTACCGGTGATTAATGCTCCGGACTCGCCTTCCTTTTTCCCTTCAACGGTAATTATACGTCGGGCCTCATCGACGAAGAATATCCCTGGGAAAATAATAAACTTTGCATCCGAGAGCTTATAGACCAAACCAAAAAATTGATTCGAAGACTCTATCGTTCATTTTTCGCATCCCGGAATATCGCAAGGGTACTCGAATTTGTCGAAAAAAACGTTAACAATTTTTTTTTCCATTGAAAACGTGAAAAACTTTTCAGAATGAAGATTTTCCCTTACCGAATTGTTTATCATGCATTTTAACTTAGATATTTCATTCGGAAAAAAAGAGAATTCCACTCAATATTCGATTAAAAGCTATATGTAATTGTATCTTTTTTATAAAATGTTAATGAAAATATATTATTAATAATTATTATAATAATTATAATTATTCAGCAATAAACAGTTTTCAGTGTATCCGACATTCGTCATTTATATTTATGTAAATTTCATGGATATTAATAAGTCTATATTTATTATTTTGTTTATTATTTAATTATTATTTTTAACATGTTGTTTTATCTTTATTATAATATTATACATATAATATTATATCTTTATTATAAAATATAATAAAAATTATCTCCCAGTAACATTTTTTTAAAAATATTTTTTTTGGATAAGTATCATGGAGTTAATTATCTAAAAAATATTATTTTCGTATTTAATCTTAAATGAATTTGTCGCAAAAATTATAATCACATATTAATTTAGATAACGTGTCACCGTTTTGTTGATTAAATTATTAGCTTTCCATTTGCGTTTTTTAATGTAACTCTTTAAAATTTTATAAAAAATATTTGTTCATTTTTTTCCTTGAATTTTCAAAGGATTTGTAATTGACTCAACATAATATACCACATTTTACATTCGTACAAACAAAAATTGTATACAAAACAATAAATGTGCCACCTAATTAATACAAAAACGGTCCAAAAATACACTTAGCTCCATATTAAGAATGATCAAAAGAAAATTTTTCATCTATCTCGAATAAAAATGTTTGGAGAAAAATATGAAAAAATTTGAACTTATTGGGCAAAAGGAAAAATATTGATTCGTGGAAATTGCTGTCGAACTTTCGGGTACTTTTACCGTATGAATCACGATTGATACGTATATATGAAAAATCATGAGATAACGTTTGACGCGAATCGATAAACAGCAATGCCGGAGTGGAGATATTCCGCGTCTTTGATCAATCCTCGGCTCGGCCGGGGGAGAGATGACGGCGAGGCTCTCTCTCATTCTCTCGAAGCTGCTCCGGGTCTCGTGCTCGCTGAGACCCGTCCTTCATTCCACTGCCATTTTCGGAAAAGCAGCATTTAACTCCCCGCTCGTAGGACACATCTCGGCGAGCGAGGAGCGATTACCACCGATACCGAGGAAGAGAGAAAAACGGTAGGAAGCCACGGGACGGAGGACGAAACGAGCAATAAAAAATAAACGAACGCGAAGGGAAAAAAAGAAAACGAAAAAGAGGAAAGAGGATGAGGAAAAAAATGACGACACGTCCAAGAAGCTTCACGTGTAATCGTTGACCAATGCTCGGATCGCTTCGCGAGCCAGCAAAAAATTATTTGTCAATTAAAATTATACGTGCCCCGACATTATCGCGTCTTGCTCTCTCTCTCTCTCTCTCTCTCTCTCGATCGTTCCCGCTCGAACGTCAACCGCGATATGCTCGCCTGCGGATTATTAAGGTTTTATCCTTCACTTTCTACAGCGTCAGAAAGTCCCAGGATGACGAATGGAACGGTGTCTTATGACGGGCGAAAATGCGCCGGACTTGCCCTCATCACCTATACCGTGTACCGATTCCGACGATAAAAAGCTCAGCCCTTTATCCCTCGCCTCGAGATTTAACGAGAACACGGAACGCTTTGTGGACTGCCGATCGTCATACAGAATTTTATCGCCGCCACGAGCTTGCCTCGCGCTCCTTCCACGCAAATCCAATCTCTATAAATAGTTCACCGTGTCAGCGAACCTCCATCCTTCATTAATCGTTCGTTCGATAATTAACATCCTCCGATTACGACTACACAAGCTCTTTTTACTGCCCATAATTTACTATCATATCCACGTAATTGAATTGTTTCCAAGTAACAGATCTGTCATACGAATTATTTTAAATCTGTGCAAAAATTTTCATTTTCCTATTTTATCGAAAATATATCATAATTTTCATCAACGTGTTTAATTCATACGTGATGGTTTACGTTTACGTAATTAACAATATATAAATTTCTCATAAGAAAAAATAATATTAGAATTTAAAAAATGTACAGTCTGATAAAATCTAACACCTTTTAATAAATAATTAATTTTTTAATTTAGAATAATTTTTTTAAATATATTTTTTGAAGCTACATATAAAAAATGTAGCCACTTGTCACCGTTTTTAAAATCATTTCATTTCATCTTTAAGAAGGAAGAAGTGCTAGTTTACGAGTTCTCACAACGTCCCATAAATCAGCGGTTATCCTTTTCGCCGGTGGACACGTTTCCACACGGAGAATAATTGTGGATTCGCGTCCCCAGGGTGAAAACCCACGATCCCGGAGAACGAGAGACTGTCGGACGAGTTTCGAAGGAGAATACACCGCACTGACGAACCTAATATTCTCTCCGATACTTCCGACTTTCGCAGTTTTCCAGATTAACCCCACCGGAGATAACTACCCCCGAAACTTTAGTTTTATGCTCATGTTACATTTCGCGAAGCGCTACCTTTGTAATCATTTGTCGAATTAATCCGTACAATGTTTAATACATACTGTATTTTTAAAGGATGTCTGTCGAAAATGTAAATTAAAATGAGAATCGTATTTTTTAGGATCAAATGATTAGACAAGTTCCCAAATACAAAATCTGAATAAGAAAAATATTGCTGATTTTTTAACGAAGATATTTTGGCTATTGAAAATCTTATTTTTTATGCTGAGTGAAAGCAATTGTTTAGCATGCATAAAAGTGACCCTTTGTAAAAATAGTTCGTTTAATTCATTGAATATATTTTAAAAAATATATATAGAACGGAAAAATTCTGAAATTACTGGCGTTTTGCATGAACTGTTTAATGATAATAATAATGGTATAGTTTGAATCGAAGTTAATATACTCTGTGATATGTAAAGCATTGACAGGTCTTCCATAACTTTAGTCATATAAAGACAATTCTATCTAAGTTATAAAATATTACTAAATGTAACATGGATAACCGCAATAATTCTTAACACCTAAAAATCTAATCCTCTATTTCGATGCTCCCCAATTGCAGTATTTGACTTGACTTGAAAAATATCCTTATACGATTAACTACCATTTTGAGATATCGAAAAAAATCATCGTCACCTATAAAACCCAAAAAAATCGAAGTGATAAAATTACTCTTATCAGCGATTGCGATCTCCGATGCGAAAAAAAAATACGTCAAAGTTAAAAATTTTGGAATTTCACAAGTATTTTCGATAAAAAGCATTTTGCGAGTCTCGTAATGGCTTTCGGAGGATATTCCGCGCGTATATATTTGGCGCGAAGTCGGCGGCTCTCGTTCTCCGAGGGCTTTCTCGTCCCATTCAACGGTCGGCTCCCTGTCTGGCTCGTTGGGAGCTTTATTCTCGCCCACTCGTTCGTTTCATTCATACAGCGCGATGCTCGCACGCGATTTGAATCGATAAGCAAACCTCGGAAGCAAAGCGCGCCTCGACCTTCTTCCTCCCCGCTTCATCGCTCGCCGCGCGCTTTCTCTCTCTTTTTCGCTGGGCGAATGCACGCGCGAGGATACAGCAGGTGCTTCGAGGATCCTCGGAGGCTGCGCGCATCTTTCGAGAGGCTGCCTCGACTCGACTATTGCGCCTGAGGGCAACCGGGCACGCGCGTGCCCTCCCTGCTGCGCCGACCAGAACCATTTTACCAAGATCCGTTTCCCCCGGTCAAACTTCCTCTCATTAAGGATCACTTCCAAGTCAAGTTCAATACTTTTTACAAATTTCTTTTTTAAACATACTTTTTACTGTAATTTAAGAATACTAAAATAAATTATCAAATTTCTAGGAATTGAGAATTATCGTGGTGATCCAAAAAATATATTTAGCAACGTTGAAACTTTTATTATAGTTGTTGTTTTGATTAAGGTTAGGAAACCTGTCAAAGCTTGGCGTATTACTATATAGATAAGCTTTAGCTAACATTTTGTCGTCATTTATCGTTAATAATTAATACAAAAGGCCTGAAACCTCAAGTTTTTTTAATCCTAAAGAGGTTTAAAAGTGTTAAGGAGGTATTATCGTTTCTCACGTGAAAATTATTTTCCAACTTTTTTTCGCTAAAATTTGGCACACGTTGAGATTAATGTGATATGTATCTAACTTGTGTCGAAATTTCAATAAAACTTCCACCGTCTGCAAATTAAGATATTTATCTTTGAAAATCGAATTTTTTTGTGACTTCTCATAAGACCCCGTGTTAAAAGTTGCGATCTTACATAATGAATAACTCAATATCTGCACGGTAACGATTCCTAAAATTTGAAACACATTTTAATATGACATTAAAGAACTTAAATATTAATTTTCGTCAGATTAACTTGGAAATAATTTCGCTTGATGATTTTTGCCTCAACTTTACACGTAAGACGAATGCGCGATACTATATGATACGACAATACCTCCTTAAATGAATATCATAAATAGTTATTATAAAGAGTCACTCATGTGCAAAACAATCGCTTTTTTAAATATAAAGATACAGAATTGTGTTCTCGCATTTACTCAATGCTAAACATTAAATTTTCAATTATGAATATTTTCATTACATAATCGGTAAAGACAGGTATTTTTGTGCAGATTTTGTAGCTGGGAACTTTTCCAATCGTTTGATCCCAAAATGATACACTTTTCTTGTAATCAACATTTTTTACAGACATCCTTAAAATACAAAACAGATCATTCTTTCTCTAAGAATATCGTGAAAAAAGTGGTGAAATATTTTCTTTTGCAAAAAATTTCATTTTCATAATAACTCAACAAAAATGATTTTAGTTTTTCATTTCTTTATGTAATATTTATTGGTGCCAAGCATTTATAAAAAAGCTAATATTATTTATTATTTCACACTTTTTGCTTATTATAGTACTTAACTCATCAATAGCTTCTCGATTAGCATTTTACACGTTAATAATCATTATCCTATGTACAGGTCTAATAAAAACATCAATAATATGAATTTTCAGTAAAAGTGTTAGAAAGCTGTGTTATTTTTTAAATCTAATTTACATGAAACTGTTGAATGAATTACCTATTTAAGACTCAAGTTTATATCCTTTTTTTAAAGAGAGTAAGTAGAAATTTTACTTTAAAAAATTTAATTCGTGGATTGAAATATTTATAGTACATTCGGGCTTTTTTGAGAAAGTCAATGTAAATTTTGACAATTAACTGCAGTTTATAAAAATTAATTTTTGAGGCCAAATCGAATATTGAAAAAAAAAATAATAATAATGAAAGAGAGGAAACGTTCGGGACAAGAGCCGAAGAGTCTCGGGTAAGCGGAGTATCAACAACAAGAGACAGACGGATGGAAAAGACGGACAGGAGACGGTGAGGGCTCATTACGTCGCATGTGCCCGAGGAATGCGCACACACGACGACGGCCCCGGTTTCTCCTCTTTCTCTGTTCGCTCGTTCGTTTCTTGGCTCTCTTTTCGCCGGGCCTTCGTCTTTCGAAGTCGAAGAATCACTGGCATCGAACGAAAACTCGAATGCGAAGATTCGATAACAATGTCCGAGTGAATAACATTCAATTTAAACCGTTACAAAAAAAAAAATTCCTAACAAATCAAAATATCATCCTTAAAAAAGAATCATATTTCCTGGACTGACATATTTTGTCCTGATTTTCTATTTATTAAAAAGATTATGTGTATATCTGCATTTAAATTTTACGAAAAATTAGGATGCTTCCAAAAAATTATCTCATAATTTTTTTATAAATTTAACGGTTACAGGTATCTGGATGTAATATATGAATGTAAAATGTTACGAGTTGAATGTTATTTTCGTCCGATCGAATGATGAAAAGAGAGAATAAGCAACGGAGGGAAGAAAGAGTCCGGTAAAGGCGCGCAGAGTTGATTTATATCCGGGGATAAAAAGAGAAAAAAAGAGGGAGGGAGATTTTGTGGCCCCACCTTGAGGCAGCACTCGATGCCGCGCTCTTTTTCGCCGTGGCGACTCTCATTGCTTTCTCCGATCTTGCGGATACACGGGAGGAGAGACGGGCCTCGTTGGAGAGAAGGAAGAAACGCTCCTCCTCGCTGTACTCACTTTGAACAATGGAATTGCGTCGGGACGTCAATCTCCCTCTATCAATCACCTCACTGTTGCTCCTCGTCACGAGCGCGCTACGCGCTATACATCTATATGTATAAATACACTTTTGCGACCCTTTTTTACGCTTTACGGTCCCGTTTCTATACACTGCTCTCTTTTTTCCTCCTCGCTTATCCTACATTCTTTTTTCCTCCCCCCACGAACGATCGCGTTTGGCTGCACGAGATCCGCGCTTCCCGGTAAATAGCCAAACGAGTTTAACTTTCATCGCTGTATATTTTATTCTTTCGAGATAACTTTTTATTTGCCAAAAATATTGCTCTTTTTCGTATTGATATTCGCACAATCGTAAAATCATTTATTTTTTGGTACACTGAGAGAAATCACACGATAGTACATTTCAGGATAAAGTGACAGCCGTACTAATTATTTTAGAATGAAATATCATTTTATAGAAAAAAATTTTAATTATGGAAATATTCAAGAAATATTGTAAATAAAAAACGTTTAGCACTATAATGATCAGTAGTTAATCTTGTATCATAGCATTCTTAAGAGGATATTTTTTGACAAAAAGAACTATAATTTTGACCTACTCATATAGTAAAATAATATATAATAGTAAAATAATATATAATAATATATAATAGTAAAATAATATATTTTGTGATAATCTGAGAGAGATTTTATTAGATTTTACTATAAAGTGATAACCACGTTAATTGTTTTAAAAATAGATATATACTGAACAGTAAAACTTTATATTTAGGATATATTTAAATAAAATGTTATCAATATAATCATATTATTATTGTCATTTTATTTCATATCATTAGACAAATTTGCAATGATCAGTATATAATTTTCAATCATATACTGTATTTTCTCTCAGTGTACACTAAGTGGCGAAACTGATTCTGATCTATGGATCGAATTTCTTACCTGTCCGTCCAGCAGAGTGCATCTTCGCGATACCTGAAACAAAAAAAAATCCTCTGTAATTTCAGAACAATCACTAAATCCACCATGAAAACTTTATATCTTTCGTATTTACTTTTCTCTTCCTAGAGTTCGATAACCTATTGCAAAAGCTCTGCATGCATATTGAAAAATCTAATTTTATCGTCGATCGAACTGTCGTATTTTCAGGGCACACTTCTATATATATATATAGACTTCGATGCAATCCTCCATACAACATTTTTATAATAAGAAGAAAAAAATGAATGTGAAAAATCAATCAGAAGGAGCGAACGCACCTAAATCTCTGATTGACGTTTATTCTCGGCTCGTAAACCACGGAAAGACTGAGAAAAGCTTTATTGAAAAAAAAATCACTTGAAACCGACGACGCGTGAACGGACGGCGTGAGAGTCCTTGGAAGGTTCGGGTATCGCTAATTCGTCGCGGTCTGAGCCTCGAGCACATACGGCAGCGTCGGTGAAACCCTCCAGACTCGGTGTACACTTTTTGACAGCGGTCGCGAAACGGGAAAAAGCCAGAAGGGCCCAACTCGGGAGCTTTTCGTTAATTCGGATCCTCGAGTCGCGCCCTTTTCGTTGTCAGCGATCGATGTATATTTATGCATCTTACGGCATAGCGCGGAATACAATTGTATATATATATAGATATTTACGCCCCTTGGCCGCAAAGCGCGTGTCAGGGCTTACAGGAAAAAGCTTTTATATGAAAGCTCCGACGATGAATAAGATCGTCATCGTAAATTGTCCGGGCGAGCCTAATCTCGCGGTTGGGTGAGTGCCCCAGCTTCGGAACGGAGATTTTTCGATTTTTTTTTTTTACTTTGACGTTACGACGAAAAATATCCTCAATCGGATACGCTGAAAAAGTTTGAGTGCAAATATACACGCCTGTATATACTTTTTATTCGTTTTTTTTGTAAATTATGAAAAAGTCACGTTAAAATTTTAAGAATTTTATGTCCTAGATTGAAAACGATGTAAAATTTTTGAAAATTTTACACATTTGTTCAATTTCCAAAGCATCGTGTATAAATTTCATAACGATTAGAAAGCTCGACATTAATAAATTATACGTATAGTCTTATGGAAAATAATTTTAAAAAATATAAATGTTATAAAATTATTATTATTGTTAAGATACAAAAAACAAAACTCTGTTAGCATTATTATTTTAATTTCATAAAATTTGGTGCAGTCAAATGTGCACGAAGCATGTGATAAATTAAAAAAAAAAAATTTTATTGAGAATTCAATGTTTAAAAATGAGTCCTCTATTGACATAAACACTGCTACATACAATTTTATATTATTTCAATTTATCTTCATACCATGTGGTTTTAGAGCTTAAGTTTATTAAGAAAAGTTGTTGCAAATTGTTTCAAGAACAACATACTCAAAATTCAAGGACATCCAAGGTGACTTGTACTTGCTACGTATGTATGAAAATTTAAAAATTCATAATATTAGGATTTAAAAAAAAATTGAGGAAGCTTCTTTCAAGTATAATAAAGAGATGTGCAAAATTTTAAGAAGGTTCACCATATGTATTTCAAGATATTTAGGATTGAAAATGGCAATATTTAACACAGGCTGTTATGAAAGAGCACTGAAAATTGGCATTTTTAACAATAAATATCTCAATTTCTACGTGGTAAAACCTTTTAAAATTTGGTATGCATATGCGTAACGTATCAAAGAATGGTTGTACCAATTTTCAACAAATTCCTAAATAATCGATAAAACTATAGAACTACCTTAACGCGAACGGTAGTAAAATTTTGTAAAATGGAAAGAGGTAAGGAAACGATTACGACGCGCAAAAATTTGAATTTGGCAAAGCGTGCTGGGAGAATTCGCGAGTCATCGCAATAATTCGATTAATGAGAAATTTACGAGCGGCGCGTGGCCGATGACGGAACGATGAAAAATTTTAATGAAGCCATAAATCGAAATCTGTCCGATTCCCTGGGCATACCGGAATCGGTAATTTTTTTTTCTCTTCACCGCTCGCGCCCACGCGCGGAGCTTATCGTCCCGGCGAAAATTCGTGATCTCCGGATAAAATGCAGAAGCGAGGAAAGAGAGAAAGAGGACACGAGCACGAGGAAGAATAATAAGAAAAGAGAAAATACGAAGCGAGTCGGAGATATATAAGTCCGCGTGTGTCGCATTTCGCCGGGGCAGAACGTGTTAACGCGATAGTCTGTTCCCGGTTATGGGCAACTGTCAACGGGGCATGATTTAAAGCCAAATATTACGACAGGAGAGCGCATTCCAGTGCGAGCTCGTATCCGCCTCTCTCTCTCTTTCTCTTTTTTCCTCTCCGTCTCCGTCGCGCTAAGAACAAAATAAGGGAAGCGTATGGTGTTTTCTAGCCAGAAACAACCCCGAGTCTCTTCGTCGATTCTCCCAAGCTTTCGCGAGGGTGAGAAACACAGGGGTTCCAGTTCATACGAAGAATTCTCCTTCTCCAATTCTTCCTCTCTCTCTCTCTCTCTATCTCTTTCTCTCTCTCTCTCTAACATCTCGCTTTCTCTCTCACTCGTTCGGTATATAGCGCCGAGAATATCGCGCGAATAACGCCCGCTCCCTTCTCGAAACTCGCTCTACGTTCCAGTCGGAGATACGTCGTCCTCTCGCGGTTTATTACCGGGATGCCGAAATGGCCCTCGTGGCGGAACATTGATTTAATGCGGGAGTAATTGGTCCCGCGGTCGCAGCCGTCCGACTATCGCCGGACACCCGACGTCTCTATGACTTCTCAACTTTATATTACAGCATACTTCTTCCACCGACCCGCTCTCAATTCACCTAATGAATTCCTCGAACGTCGACGCGTATTATTCGGTCGTTAGACTAAAACTGTAACTAATTGTTTTTATTCGATAAACCGGCGACTCGATTTTTCACAGAAATACTTATCGGCAACGAGAAATGAATTTCGAGCTATTACACTCGTTTTACAACTATTTTAAGCATATACCTCGCTTTTTTAGCTCACACTCACGATCTTGTTAACTGCCATTTATATTGGCATGCTTTCTTTTACTTTTGTTTGGTATTTAAGCGAACTTTTTGTTATTTTCCAACCCAATTAAATCAGTCGTCGTGATCTTATTTTCTTATTGAGAAATTTATTCTCTCTTTTTTATTCATTTATTTCGAATAATTTCTCACGAAAATTATTTTGGATGAATGTATTTCATTTGTCGCTGAAGAAAAACACTTCGAATATATATTCTATTGATGGTAATTTATAGTTATTACTATCATTTATTGTGACACGTCAAATTAGCTTTTATTTATTTCAATTCTATTTCGATTGAAATTAGTAAATCATGATAAACCCAATTGGATTTGGTCATTATTCCAACAAAATTTTATTCTCTGATGTGTATTGTGCAAATTTTTGGACAAATAAGCACATGTGTACATTTTGACAATAATATCGAGACACTTTTGAATTGTAATCGCTCAAACTGTCTGATTTCAAAATTTCAAAGAAGTATATTCGAATAAATTTTATCAACTTTTGAACGAGTTCAGATTAATCCTGATCGGATAATAATTATTTTTGCATACAAATTGGCACAGCAATTCGACAACTTATAATAATGGAATAAATTTTTTATTTGTGACCTATCAAAAGAGTATCGCCTGATAATTTTAAAAATCAGTAACTTATATACATTAAAATAAATCGAAATTATGAAAAATTGATGAATAAAAAACAATTTTACTTAATATTGGTAAAAAAATTATTTTTAAAAATAAATCATCTAGGCATATTTTTGTATCATTATTGTAATTGTAACCATGTATGTAAATTATGCACACCATTGTAGTAGTAATGTTAACTTTAAACGAATAAATAATAATCAGTATGAAAAATTTTTGGTTATGAGCGAAGAAATTATTTGAGGCTTGAGGAAGAGGAATGCGGATATTCTCTCGAGTGTAAGAGTGAGACGGCAACTAGGAACATAGATTCTGACGTAATGGTTGGTTTTATTACTTTCCACGTGACAAATGGCCATATCGGAAGCTCGCGCGGTGCTCTCTCGCCTCTCGTGTCCACAACACGAGGTCTCAGAGGATGCTTATTAAACTTCGACGTTCTCCCTCGTATCTTTCTCTCTCCGATTCTCTCCCCTGGAAGCAGATCTAACCGCCCTCCTATGAGAAGCCCGCGTTCCGGTTCGTTGGCCGATGGAACGGGCCATTATCAATTATTAATCACCCCGCGAGACTGCGGATAAGTACCACGTGTATCAACGCCCGTTATACCCGTCTCGGGCACGTATACGCCAAGTTTAACTGGCACTCGAATCGAAATTGAATACGATTTATCCGTTTATCAGCGTAGACCGATTATTAGACGAGCCCTCGATATAAGCCCCAGTTTATTCCCGCATATACCGACAATTAGCTCGCTATTTTCGATAGATCGAGCATCAGGTGTTTATCGATCATTGCTTTCTAGGGAGACGTTGATCAATGTTCTAACTCTCATTTCATGAAATAACGCACACGCTTTTCCATATTGTATTCAAAGCTCGTTCAAGATTCGCATCGTTATTGTTATTATCTCGGGAATCGTAACGCAGCGCGCGGTTTTCAAGAAGACTCTCGGCCGACGATCGCGTGCAGAAAATTGAAGGGGTTGGCCTGTACCATATTCGTTCTGTCAGGAATGAACGAGCTGCTAATATCGCTGCACGGCTGTATACATGTCCGATCAGAGGTGTTGATTGTTCTTTCAATATTTTCGTGAGAACAGGAAAGTGCGTGTGGTTGTAATTGAATAAAAGTAAAGGCGGATTGTTGGAACATCAGTAATGACAAAATTGTCAATTAGCGTGTCAATATGTATCAAAATATACTTATTTTGTCGATTAATGTCACAGCCAGCAGAAAAAAAATTGACAAATTTTTGGAAAAAATATAGACCAAATTTCACTAATAATTTACCACGAAAACGAGTATATGAAATTAGAATTAGAATTCTAAATACAAAAATTCACTCGTTTTGTCAGGGACTTTTTCTCCAATTACTTCTTAAAAATGAATTACTAACATTGATGAAAATAAGAGTATTGAATAATTTATTGGTATATTATTTCTATAAGTATGTGAAAAAAATTGTGCGCCTAAATTGAAGTCCTTTTGTTGAATAGTTCAAGAATCATCAATTTCTAAATTTCTTGACATTAAGCATTATTGTTTCTAATGAAAAATTCATACATTTGCTTATATTACCGATAAATCTTTAATAAAGCAGATAAAAATTGAGCAAACAAAATTTCTGTTTTATATTTCACATTAAAATAAAAATAAATAAAACTGTATGTATACAGGGAAAAGTCTCGATAGTAGATCTTTTACCATAACATGACAACTATGTTAACTATTTTAAAGTTCAATAGATTTATATAGTTAAATAAAATATATTTAGGTCAAGATTTAAATAAAATCGATTGCCATCATAATTAGTATAGTTATCACTTTCATAATAATAAAATTTACGAAGGTAAACGTCCCAATAGTTGGACAGTTAAGGATTTTCATGCTTTATCTTTATTTAAAAAAGATATAAACAAAAAAATCTGCATCAAATTCACCTCTAAACTATTTTCTGATATTTTAGTGATCTAAAATTCATCTTATGTATTAATTTTAGACAATATTTTTAGTAAATAAATACTTGGACATTTAAATATGTAGGATGTCCCAATAATAGTTGGACAGAAAATCGACCCTGTCTCTAGGGTTCTGCAAGTTTGTTTCAATAAATTAAAGTTATGAAAAATAAAACTCTTTGTATATGAAAAATAATCCATTTGATTTTATTGAGAAATAAATAATTCAAATGTTAAAAATAATATAGCAAAAATTGTTCAACTCTATGGGAACATGTCCCTCTATTGCGACGTGTTTACCTTACACTTTTTCTCAGTTTAAAATCAATTTTGTTAAAGATCCAATGGCAAAGTTTTACACTTATATAGATTGCTTTTGTTTCAATTTTTCAGTGTTCGTAGTGTAACATCCGAAAATTCGAAGTCACAGAGAAGTCCAGAGGCTGGACGAATTTCAAAAGATGCGGAGAATTATAGAGGAGAAGCGCGCGTGGGTTCATTGACGCCGCAAACGTTTCGATTTTGTACAAACAGTCATAACGTGTGTTGTACCGTGAAAACCGAGAACGCACGTTCGGTATTGCACATGTGGCGCTGGCACTGCTTGCCGGCCCTTTCGCCGATCACGTCGTCCCCCGGTGTAAAGTTTAACTTTGGAGAAAAGGCGCGCACCGGCTGCGCGGAATGTCCTCCAGGCAACACGGGGCTAACGCGAGCGAACGAGAAAAAGAGAGAGAGAAAATCTCGGTAGTGAGTCTGGAGAATCGCCGATGCTTTTCCGATCATACGTAGCGCATCAGGATCAACTCGAATATTACGTACGGGGGAAGCAATCCTCGACAAATGACACTTTCCGATCGAAAATAGCAGTTCCGCATCTAAATATTATTTCAAGTAAGAAAGCTGAACCTTTCGTCGAAGTAGTTGTCTTGGTACAGTCAAGCTCAAGCATTGTGCTTGAACGAAAAAAGATTCAAATTTGATAAAATTTTTTAGGTTTTCAATCTTAAAATGAGAGAAAATATTGAAAAATGACCTTATTTATGAAATAATAGCGTTTAGGGACTAAAATGTTGCAATCATACAAAATTTTAGACATTGAAATTTATTTTTGTATCTTTTTGTAAATATCCTAATATCATAAAGTATTTTATTTCTATTTTTAATTCAATTCAATCAATGAAAAATTCAATTCTTGAAATCCATATATTTACGTGGATTAAATAATCGCTCCAACAATTGATTATTCAAACATTTTTATACTTTATCTTTAGTCTAAAAATATTTACACATAAAAATATAATTTACGACATAATTACCCCAAAACATAAGAACAAAAGAAAACACTTCATTTATTTAATGAAAAATAAAAAAGTATCCAGAAAAAGTATTGAAAATCTGAGCACGTAAGAGATGAAGAATAAAAATGAATAATAATAAATAAAATAGAATATTTCCATCACATTTTTCAGAAAATTCCGAAAAAACCTCTGTAGGTGTTTATTTCTTTTCTTCGTCGCTTATATATGTATAAAGACTGAGCAATGTGTCGGCATAAAAAGTGCTCTGCTCGTGAGGAAAAGATGAGGGAAAAGCTCGTAGCTGGGTGAATAACGGGGGGCGACTCGTAAGTCATGCTTCGGCAAACTTCATTCCTACTTTTGAACTCTGCGTCAACCGTCGATGCGTCGTAGCGGCGTCGCTAGGCGAGAAGAGAAATTTATTGAGTGCTCTCGCGCACAGAGGGAGAGAAACGAGATCGGCTGCTGCACGCACGCTGCATCCCAACTTCTTCGAAGATTCGAAACTTCCACGCTGGTCCACGTATTTTCTTTTTTCTCGCTCTTTTTTTCTGCTCTTTCGCTCGACCTTATGCAAAGTATCCGAAGATTGACACTGAATAAATTTAAAGAGCTTTCACATTAATGTATTCCCCGGTGATCTTCGCCAAGAAATTTATTGCGGTCACGGCCGGCTGATTATCATCTTTTTTTTTTTCTCGCTCATTTTCGGAAGAGAACGCGAAGGCGCTAAGAGACAAGATTTATCGCGGTCTAGCCTATTAAGAAGAGATTTATTAAATCGATACACTCACTTTTTCCACGAAACGAAAATACGTTGATAATTATTGTATACTTTTTGCTCAATTTTATTATTTTTCTTCAAACTCACTGCTGGTATGCTTTTCCCTGAGAAAATTCATCGCCGGATTTGAATCGTTTTCCAGCCGAACGAGAAGGCGATACCTGGTTTTTTTTCCTCTTTTTATCAGCACACGTTGGGCATCGAGGAATTCGTTTATCATCGGGCTTCTCCCCGCGTGTGTTCACTCTGTCGCGAAACGCGAACGTTCTTCACGTCGTGTCTTCCTCTCGAGATTTCTCGTTGCAGCGAGGGAAAAAACGTTTCGACGAGGCCCCTTTTCGTCTCTTTTTATCGCTTCTCTCTCTCTCTCTCTCTCTCTCTCTCTCTCTCTCGCGACGTCCACTCGGCGGTCACTGATCCGCCATTGCGAAGACGTTGCCGAACGCTCAGGGAAAAAGAGAGAGAGAGAAGCGAGTCTCCTCTTGGTCATCACTTCGATATCCTCTCATTCTCTTTTCTCCGGCAGGCCTCTGTGTGGCATAGCTGGCGCATTATCACATACGTTAAGTTTTTTCTTCGCACCCCTCCCCCATTCTCCCGGCTGTCTCGTGTGCACCGCGAGAGACGCGCTGACGAAAACCGATCGATCGGCAGCGAGGCCTCTCTCACGCACACTCACGCACTTTTCGTTTCTTGTCCCTGCGCCAGATCTCTCTGAATCTTTCCTCTATACCTGTCGGACCGTCGCCTGGCCCACGGTATTAGCCTCGAATAGTTGGCCCTCATTTTTTATAAATCACCACGAATACGACATAGAAGCTATTTTTTAGGAAATTTTATATAGAATTTGGCATACGTCCTGTGACATCTTGTGGAAATTTTTGGAGTAAAAATGAGGTACAATTTTTAGATAGTATACGTTTAACGCATATGCACGCTTCAATATTATACTCAAGTGCAACCCAGAGTGACTGCTTTAAATCGCAACCCCATCAGATTGTTAGCTTCCAAAAATTGACAATAGTTTACAGTTGCTCATTTTTTGGAATTCACTTCCTCACTTGATACGGGATCAAAATACTGTTGCAGCCTTTATAAAACTGCACCGTTCGATCATCTATCGCGTTATTGTAACTGTGACTTGATATAATTTGATATTGTAATAACCGTGAGTTATGATTTTGAATCTCAGAAATTTAATAAATTTTAGAATGCCAAGTTTCGTCGAATCGCCTTAAGTCAATTATATTTTTCATTTAAAGTAATAAAACACGTATTTCAAATTAATTGGTTGTAATTAACTTTTAAAATAAAAAAAATTATCTTAAAAAGTGATGTTCATCGTGATGTAAATTTTTCTGAACGATTTATGACCTTCCTAACGATCTATTTTGTATCATTTAAAAATAGAAGCGACGAGATTTTGCACAATAAGTAAAAAAAAATAAGTAGAAGTAATTTATCCGATGTCACGTTTCTTCGAGTTATCAGTTTACCTTATAAAAACGTTGAT
Organism: Cremastinae sp. A BG-2022a; assembly: GCA_030522545.1. Taxonomy (NCBI): domain Eukaryota; kingdom Metazoa; phylum Arthropoda; class Insecta; order Hymenoptera; family Ichneumonidae; species Cremastinae sp. A BG-2022a. Next base: position 30,135 of record JAPYYW010000526.1, on the reverse strand, counting down.
TCTTTCGTCTTATTCTGTCACATAAGCACGTACAACGTTCGACGAGCACAGAAAGTTATTCCATCGAAGCTACAATATTAAACCAGACTATCGATTTCAACTTATTTAAATACTCTTTATCTATATCGAAGGTAACAATTTCGCAAATGAAGCAATCGCGATAAACATGAATGACCTCGCTATTTAATAGAAAAGAATTTTTCTCTTTTCATTTCAGGTACATATTTAGTAATTTACATAGAACTATAGAAAGAACAAGTTCCTCTTCAGTATAAAAAACCAGCTGCTTCACTTGCGAGCATCAGTTCTGAAATAACCTACGAACACGTAAGTTGAAGGAAAAAAAATGTACAAGAAATTATGTGTAACCATAATCTGCATGATCGCACTTGGTAAGTTTGATTTTTAGGTGATTCTTGACAATAATCATCATAAATTTGAACTTCAATAGGTATTAATCTATTAACATCCGTTTTTTTTTCAGTTTCATTGATCCATAAAGTTACCTTTATGTGCAGTAAATTTTGAAATATTTGTGCTGAATGATACATTATTTTTTAGGTGATACCACATCATTAACATCATTGTCGAATAATGAAGAAGTTACCGCGAGTTATCCAGATTATGTGTCATCATTGCCGGATGATTACGACGGATGTAGAAGAATGGACGATAAAAAGATCTCGAAAATTCGTCCTGAAGAGATAATTGATGGAGATTTGATAGAAATGAAGAGAGCACCTTGGGCAGTGGCTTTAATCAATTCATGGATCAAGGAACAGTTCTGTGGTGGTTGTATCATCTCACCATATTGGGTACTTTCGGCAGCACACACACACACACATATATGTATATATATTTTTTTTATATTATATAGTATATATTATATAGTACATATTATGTGTTATATATTATATATTATACATTATATAATATATTATATATATTATATATTACATATTATATATTATATATTATACATTATATATTATATATATTATATATACACCTTGTACCAACGATTCATGTAGCCCACTCACTGTGAATAATCTCCTCATTGGAATCCATACAGGAAGTACAAATAACTATGGTCGGAAGTGTGATCCGAAAAAAGCACTACTGTTTGTTGATGTTCATTATTATCAACCGTGGATCACGAAAAGTATAGAATTGTACAATAATAATACTCGTATCAGTTAGTAATAGCCAATAGTCTCATACTCCACTCACTTACGTAGTCTGTTATTTAATAAAATTAATAAGATTTTTGAAGAATTAATTACATTAATAATTATTCTTAAACTAAACTATTGTCATAACTAATACTTTACGATATGAAGTGATTATTCAAAAGAATACGTATAGCTTATGAGTCACTTTATCATGAATAATTCTAACACTATTATAACACAAAAAATAATTATGTGGTGAACAACAATTCAATAAAATAATTTGACGAATTTTCGCTTCGTTTTTATAAGTTAATCATTAAAAACCCGACAGTTTCAACTGTGACTAGAAAACTTAGCAATCAATATGTCAAAAATGTTATGCTGATAAAAAAAAGATCTTCAAAACGATCTGAATTAGAGAGTTAGATGATTGAAATAAGACGATCTGATCCAGAATTTTTTAAAACATTTAAAAATTTTTAAGAATAAAAAAAAAGATTTTAAATTACCTCGAGTCTAATCCAACGCAAACGTTTACAATATCGTAGAGCTTGCTTATCAGATGTAATGTATCTAATATAAGATGTTTAAAAGATTTTATGCTTTTCCTGCATGCACAAAACGGGGATTGCGTACAATTAAATTGCAATGATCCGTATAAAAGTTTCGCAGAGTCCGCGTAACGAGGTGGTGCTGTTTTTAGCTCTCGCATTTTTTTCTTTTCCCTCTGCCCATCGTCAACTTATATATTACTTCTGGAAGAAGGCAACAGGGCAAAAAGTAGCGGCGCGAATCCGCGTGTTGGGAGTCGTTTGCGACATTGTTCCTCGTTCGAGCTCCGAAGATAACTCTTCGCGACTTACCTACACGCGCGCTCGAGCCTTTTCTTCGCGATGTTCCTCTCCTTTTTTTCCCGGAGCCCCCCGGCTCGGGAGTCCTGGCGAAAAAAAAGCGATCGCGACGCGTCGATTCTCATTGTCGAGAAACTCCTAGATTGATCGCTCTTAAAGAGAGAACGAGAAAGGGGGGGAAAAAAGTGGGTAATGAGAGAACGAATGTATGCCAAAAGCCGATGATTAAACGTAACGCGCGTCGAGGATCGAGAAGGAAGAAAAGGTGAGCGAGAGGGAGGAAGAATCGAAAATGGAAGCGCGGATTCCCGGAACACTTTTGTACCGAACGTCCATAGACATCGGGCGTTCCAATTATTAAACAAAAAGGGCAGTTCTCCGGCTGTATAAAGGCAAAGGGAGGCGGAGCTATAAGTGCCCGCTAAGAATCTGTGGCATCGAGCTTTTGTACACCGTGGAACGGGAGCGAATGAGAAATGCTCCGTAGAGAAAAAGAGAGAGAGAGAGAATATGGCCAGTGACAAAGAGGAACGACAGGGGAGCCAGATTCCCGAGAACGTTGATCCTGTGATGACGGGAATGTCATTCGACCGGTGAGGACGAATAAATCTGAGGTGAGACGCAACCATAAATGGAAAGTCGGTCTCTCTCTCTCTCTCTCTCTCTTTCTCTATCCCTTTTGCCTCTCTTGATCTTTATTCTCTCCTGCATTCTCGCAACACGCGATCGTGTCCCCGCGGTGATCACCCGCGCGAATCATCACCATTATTCCGATCGTACGGCAAAATCGTCGCGAACGCGTTAACGATCTCAACGGTCGCGATTAGGCATCGAGTTCTCATCAGTTTGGAAACATTACTGCGAATCGATCCACTTTTCTTCTTCTTCTTCTTCTTCTGCTGTACCCAGTCCCCGATCGCTTGACAGATGAGAATGTGAGCTTTGGAATTCTTATTGGTGGATTAAAATATTCAAGCGAAAGACGTATTGCGTTTCTCCAGGACTGCGAAGGTTTATTTGCTTTTTTTGGTTTAGGTGGGTGGTGACTTTAATCATGCATGATGTTGAGAACTTGGCAAAATTAATCAATTATGATTTTTTGCGACAAATATGAAGGTATTATTTTTTTAAGGTTTTTGATGTGACGATCTTAAAAGATATATCGTGTAGGTTTTAAATTCAACAATCTTTTAGATATCTTTTAGAAAAAATATCTTGTCTTAAATATATTTAAGGCCTTACAATTGTTCAAAATTTTTAATATTTAAAAAAATGTGTGGAAAATTAAATAATGAAATATATAAAGATATTTTCGTAGAATGTTGATCTTGGAACCTGGAAAATTGACTTCGTGATCATTATTTGATGTTATGCAATTAAATTTCTCATTAAGAATGGTCTGCATACCAAACTTCTTTTTTTTAATGTATACAGTTTCATTAACTGTACAGCATATTTTAATTTAAGATTGTTGTTTAATTTCACTTTTTATACAGTGACACGACTTCTTTCGTGACTTTCCCACATCTTTAGAAAAATCATAAAATTTCAATAGTTTCTTCCTGCATTTTGTCGAGTTGGCTGGTGCGAACTTGACATGTGATTATAATGCGATCTTGACATTAGAGTTGGTACTCGTATGTCAAGATCGCATATTATAATTTTAATTAAATCTCTCAAGTCTCTCTGTAAAAAAAAGAAGAGTATAAAAGCCTGAAATAATAATTTCGGTGAAAAGAGTTACGGAGGTGTTGTGCGTGCAAATATAGCGCATTGGCTGAAAGTTTGTGTACAAACAGAGTCCGAGAAGAAAAGAAAAGTAAGAAGAGAGAAATATACTGGGAGCGCCGGGCAAAGCGGATAAGTGGAAACTATTACGAGTGACGGGCTGGAATTTAATATTAAAGTTTGCAATATACGTTCCCGAGGCCGCGGGGAATCGATCAGAAGTTAACAAGTCACCGGACTTTACAGCCTGACGCGCGACAACGGCGAAGAGCGCACGCACGTCCGGGCGAGAAGTCTCTGCACAAACACGCGCGCGCGAACCCTCTCACCTGACACACTTATACAAACGCTCGCGATAATACGAGTTTCCTGCTCTCGGAGTTAGTTACACCGAATCGAACCCTTTCCTGCGCTTTTTCTTCATTTTTTCATTCTCTCGTCTTATTTTTCAGCTGTCCAATATTATATGTACGGATGAGTATTAATTAATTAATTAATTAAGGTACATTCCGGAATACGTTTATTGTGCGAGCGAAATGAAGAACTGACAGAAATAATATCGCATATGCGCGAGAGGAAAAAAAAAATAATCGGCATGGATTCCGGTCTCGAAAGGTTTTCGAGTTCCTCCGCCGGCTAATTAGTTCTCCAATCAGCGCAATCTCGGCGAGATCTCTGCATTTATACGCGAACGTGTAAAGCGGGCTTCTCTCATTTGTTTATCCCTCGACACCCGCGTTTTATCTCCCCTAGAGCTTGTCCAGTCTCTTTTTTTCCAGCGTGAAAAATATATAACCGAGCACCTGCCCGATCGTCCTTTTTTCAGGATTCAATTCGAGGAGCGATGTGATCCGGCTTGTCGCGGCTTCCGTTGCCCCCGAGAACGTCCGACAAGCTTCGGGACGATATAAAACTCGAGCCGGAGCGGAGGAAAAAAGGGCGTAGAGAAAAAAAAATGGATAAGGTGGCGAGAAGATTCGCGGTTTCGGATAAAAACATGAGATTTCAATTAAAGAGACAAGCTTAGTAATGAGGCGAACTGGATTTATTAGCGCGGGAAAGGGAGCAACACTTCGGCGCCTTTCCGTCTGATGCACTTACTTCTTTTCTTTCTTCTCTTTTTCTATTTCTACTTTCGTTAAACTACTATTTATTATTCTTCTTTTTTTATCCTATTATTATTTTATTATTTACTGTTTACTATTTTATCTTCTTCTTATCCTATTATTATTTTGTTAATCACTGTTTACTATTTTATCTTCTTTTTATTATATTATTGTTGTTCTTATTTTATTATTCATTACTGTTTCTTTTTCTGTATGAACCGTATCATAATATATCAATTCATCTATTCACTTATTTTTTCTCTTTTTTCACAGCACTATGAAGACGAATGTAAATAAATAATAAATAAAAAGTGTAGTTTATTGTTTTCTTGAATATTTTATTTTTTAAGAAATGTTTAAAATATCTTTCAATTTTTTTACTTTATTGTACAGTCATCTGACTTGGTTACTTTTTTTCTGAAATCAATATTGAAATAACTAAACGATAATAGTAAAATATATTTATAAGCGTATTAATAATAAGGTATAAGAATTTCTAAAAAAATTGAATATTTTCAAATGATGCACGCTGAGCCTATATAATATTAATTTGAAATTTGATTCATCTTTCCTCGTCAAAAAATCGAATTTGCTGACATTCTAAAATCTTAAAATATCATCTCTGTGTAAATTCTAAATGTTTCGTTAATTGAATTAGTTTTGCGAAATAGATTATTGAGTGAAATTTTGCAAAATAGATGTATCTCAAAGAAATATACCTTTCGATTTTCGGACTCTCATTACACTTTGAATATTTTGCAAGAAAAAAAAACGAAAATTTTCGTTCACCTGCCTGAAAAATGTATGCAAATGAACGCACAACATTTTTTTTTACCAATTAACAATTCTATTCAAATATCGCTTCAATTTTTTTTGTCATCTCAATTCGCAGAAACGTTCGCGGTCAGAAATAAATTTATAATCGTGGCGATGCTACCGTAAGGATGATTTCTTACGGTCGTACGAGTGTGTTATTGCCTCGGTAAATTTCTAGTATGTTAATGGGTAACCATAAATTTAACTCTTGTATGCGAGCTCGCTCTCTAGTGTGTTTTATAACACGTAGGACGTGGCACATCCGATGACGAATTACAAAAGGTGATACCTACATACGTAACGGGCGAGTGTGTACGAAAATGCACACGAGGCAAGAAAACGAGGTTACGGACTGATCTACGTACGCGAAGCATAATTGTCCCGTCAATTGCGACAGACTTCAACACACGCGCGTATTCGCGATCACGAGAGAGAATAACACACATTCGCGCGCGCGCGCGCAAGCGTTACAACCGAGCATTGTAATATTTTAGAGAGGAATAATTATTCGTGAAAAACAAAATAATAATTCAAAAACGTCTTTCCAGCCGACTCGTGACTCAGAGATCGCAAAAGAACGCGACGACAATTATATGTTAGTTTTTCAAAAAATGTGGAAAATATTTTTTTTTTCGATGGTAGATTGCACAGATCTGATTTCATTCGTTGAATGAAAAAAATATTTCATCCTGGCACGAAGAAATATTTTAATATAAATTGAGTTGATTTACGTGACTGGGATTTTTATACGAAAAATAAATAGTATTCTACAATACCGAAGAATTCAGACAATTTCTCTTTAACAAACATTTTTTGCGAGTATTTAATTACTATTAAAGTAATTAATTTTAATTACTAAAAGACATTATGTGAAAATGCATGCTATACAGCAAGATAGATTGTCTTTAAGGGTATCGTGCTGCTACTCAATAGTCAATGAACACGAACAAATTTTTCATTATTATTTACTCAATATTTCAAGTGATCGATTCATTGAAATTTTTAATAACTAAAGAAATTACGTTGAAAATTTTTAGTAATTAAGACATCAGAAGATAAATATTATATGTTAAACGTTAGCTTACTTTGTTGTGTTCAGTTTTGTAAAGTTGAGTATGCATTTTTAAATTTTAAACGAAAAACTACAATAATAATACAAGATTTTTATTTTACATTTATAACAGTAAAACCTCCTTAAAAGATAAAAAAAATTATTATTCTCCAGAAAAGAGAATAATAAGATAAAATACTAAAATTTATGTCAATTTGGTATATGATTGGACAACTTTAAAAGCTTGAGTCATTTAGGACTAAGGTGTCTATTACAGAGAAGAAAAAGAGGAGAAAAAAAAAGAGTAACTCGTCGTGTATATTGTCGAAGAAAGAGGTGAAATTTTTAAAAGAGGAAACGATATCTCGCTCACGGCGGAGCTCGAAGAAAGGGCCGCTTCTTGGACGAGAGGATAAAAACGAAGGAAATGATACGAATCACCGCGCGGTAGCTCAACAAGGAGGGAAGGCACCAAGACGATCAGCTTCGGGCTACCGTGGCGGGCGTCCGGCCACCTTTCCCCCTCGGTCTTTTTCCCTCCCTTCGAAACACGTGAACACGTTACATCTTGTAATTTTTATCGGATCTCACGCGCACCATCTCAAAATATCATCGCGATTGTCCATGATCAATCGAGACCCGAACGACGACAGGGAGAGACCGAAAATCTGCTTCAAAAACCACAGAATATCATCCACCACTTTGAATAAAAAAATTAATATTTACATCACAGTATATGATAAGTGATTGAAAAAAACGAGCATGTTTTTAAATCTCGATCGCGATTGGTTAAAAAAAAACTTGAAAATAATATCAAAAAAACCATTCCAATATATCAATTTTCGAAAAAAAATCCATTTGAAGCTTTTTTAATAACCCTTTATAAAAGATGTTTCAAAGAAGTACAAACATTCAAAATATTAATTATAACAGGATTTCATGCGGATCTTGCTCGCACCATAACAGTAAATATAATCATGATAGTTCATAATCAATCGAGTCCTAAACAACGACAGAAAAAATGAAATTCTGCTTTAAAAAAATATATATTTTATTAAGATAAAAAACCAAAACTGCCAATCATAAAAACTATTCCAATACTTAAAATTTTTTAACCTTCAAAAAAGACACAAATCAAACTTACTTAAAAACTAATTACTCATTAAAGCTATAAAAACTATAGTATTAAAATCGATTATCAGCGAAGAATATAAATATTAACCCGATAAAAAGTTATTAGTACGAAATTTTTCTATAAGTCGTACAGTTCAGTTAAGTGTTCCCTATAAATAAGCAATAAAAACATTAGCTGCGCCGCAACATTCAAGTGTGAATCGAAACGTACATCGAACCACAGTGTCGACTATACTCCGGTACCGATAAGTACCGAGACAGTGAAGAAACGAGCGTGAAATTCGACGTACCGCTGGGATTCGTTTCGTGAGGAAGAGAATGCGGTGACTGACGAATTTTCGAGAGATCTTTCGTCCACTTTTTTCCTATTCGTTCACGTTTTTTCGATGGTAATTTGTACCCGCGATTAACAAAAAAAGACAGATAGATACTGATTTTACTGTATCAGAAAATTTTAGCTCTTGCGTACGAAGAATAATATAATACAAAGAATCGTATTACAGGGCAAAAAAGGTAATACAGGTAGAATATAGTGTAAGAAATAGAATTAAAAAAAAAAGAAAATATAGCTATATGGATTTTTTAAATAGTTAAATTATTAAATTATATATTTTTAGCAGAAATTAGAGCAAGAATTGATGATAAAGCCAGTATATAGTGCTTGATAAAATGAATTCGAATGGGTAATTTATAATACCATAGAAATTTAAACATAAATGATAGTTTATGTGTGGAATTTATAGTACAAAAAATCGTTCGTTAGAAAGAGATTGATTGAATGATTTTGTTTATTGCCCTAGAAAATGATAAATTACAAATTAAAATCGAGTACCAAAATAATTTTATATACTAATAAATAAGTTTTCGAAAATAGAAAACAAAAATAGTTCACACAGTTAACGTGATAATTGTGAAAATTTAAAGAAAAGTGTAACTAGAAAACTCGTCATAATCTTTTTTTATCGTTAAATAAGAATAATCGCAAAGTTTTTTTCTTTAAAGAGGATAGTGAGGACGAGAGAACGAGAAATTAAGTCGAAAATCGACAAATGATCGAAAAAAAGAACTCTCGTCTCGTCGCAGATGAACCAACGACAAATGAAATACAGAGAATTAGGCAAATGCGTTGTGACAAACGGATTTATATAGTACAGGGAAAATGAAGGAGGGAGGAGAGGACAGCGAGAAGATTTCGCGAGAGACGTCCGCGAGGAGATGAACGATCGGGAGTCGTTCGTACGGGAAGGGCCATAAATTCGTTCGTGCGGTATCCCGCCGCGAAACGTACGTGGCTCTCGTGCGAAACTCCGCGGCAAAACGGTCGATTCGTTCGGAGCCGATACACGAGAGATCGCGGTAGCGAAATGCGGCTTTCCGGTTTTTTTTTGTTTATTTTTTTCGTTTTTTTTTGCCACGGGGGAACTGGTCCAACCTCGTCCCGTGTTTTTTTTTTCTTTTCGTCACTCGCTCTTGTTCCTCCGCGTCTTGCCGATGATCCACCCGATCACCGTGTCCGCGTTCCCTGAAGGGTTGATAATTCGTCGATTAAATTGGAAACGCCGAAGCTAATTGTGCCGCGGCCCGTGTATTATTCATAGGATACAGCCTCGAATCGTTCCGAGTTCCTGGGACCTCCTCGCCGAGAATCCGCCGATCGCCTTTATCGATTTATTTCTGCAAACCTGCCCGAGCGAAACGATCGGCCCGGCCTCCCCGAGTCTCCGTATTACCGTTCGCACGAATGTGAAGAATTGCTCTCGGGACAAAAACATTTCGCGTACGAAATACATTTCACTGAAGACATTTTTACAGCGGGGCATGATGATGTTTTTTTCAATAAGTTGTTCTATCAAATTCTTTTATGTTTCTCACGAAAGACTTTCTTGCCTTATGAGAAAGCTTTTTTCGTCTTACACGTGCACGATAAAAATTCGTATAGTTTTGTTTAATTTTTTAACTTTAGTATCCTTTTAGATTTACTTTAGCTTCGTCACTACATTTGGTACGAAAGTACTATAATTTTATATGGAAATATGTCTAAGTTTTTCGTGTTTCTATAAAAATATATAACCTATAACACATGTATGAAAAATTCTCGTAAAATTGATTAAAAATTTCAAAAGAGAATATTTTCGAAATATATCGTTTGTATACAAAAATATATAAAGTGTAAAATTCTCGTAAAGTCAATTAGAAAATTTCAAGAGATTATCCTCGAAACATATCGTTTTATTCAACATAGAATATAAATATTAAAAAGTAAAAAAAAATATACTTTTTTTCAAAGCTTATCACATTTCAAGATATGCTTTTTGTGAACGTTTTTACTTGGAAAAATTTGATGCTTGGCCCTTTATTACTGCAGAAGAATAATAAAGGAAAAGGAATAATAAAGGAAAGTTTGTAACTTTCTGCCCAGACCCAACGAGATTGAAAAACATAAGGATAAAAAAAGAGAAAAGAAGTATGAGAAAGAGATGCGAGAAAAAATGCGAGAAAGGAGACAAAAAGATTTGCAATAGCAGCCGCATAATGAGTAAAATCATCAGCGGTTCGCTTGACATAACGGAGCAAAGTTGACGTTGCTCCGGGGAGAGGACTGTTTGTTCTCCGGTCGGCGAGGCTCGCAGAGCCCTGAAGAAATATTTCCGTAAGAATATTCCACGGAAAATCGACGCGAGCGAGGCTCGAAATTTATTTTCCTGCGACGTGTGTACCGATCTCGCGGATTGTATTTCAAAATAAAAAATAAAAAAAAGACACACGGATGAGTCTCGCTTGTACTTCCGCTGGAAAATAAAAAAATAACTGGGCCAATTGGCCTAATTGCATCGGAATGAGCGAGCTTGGAGGAATTTTGAGAGAAAAGCGAAGCAGAGCGAGATTCGAGCGAGAAAGAGATGCAATGGAAAATGTCGAGCCATCGGGTCGTTTAATCGTCGCGGTGTCTCTCTGGTGACGAGTGCGCCGCCCACGCAGCCACTTGACCTCACAACGCCCCCGTATCGCTCAGTTAACCTCATAAACTCGACTAAACTCGCGCTAACCCAGCACTCTCTTTCTCTTCACCGTTTCTTCGCGGTCCGCTGTGTCTTCCCGGAGCCTTCTCGGACAAACAAAAAACACGGACTGCGTTCAACACCCTGCAAATACTTTCAGCTTCAATTTTTAAAACCACCCAAATTTCGTAAATAAAACAAAAATACTTTTTAAAATCCCGTATATTTGACCCATCAATATTGAATTATTTTTCTTTCTTTAACGAGGTATTGGTGATACTTACTAGTCAGATAAGATAGTATTTGGCTTATTTTTTAATGAGGCGTAAATGCATAACGATACCTTTAAGATTGAATAAATCTTTTTTACCACATGTATACTAATTTTGAATTGTAAAATATTGGTGTAATAATACAGATAGTTAAAAAGTGATTTTTTCACATCTGATATCATCATTAAATAATTCAATAAAAAGTTCGATGACCCTCTATTTTTATAGTGAATAATTAAACCTTACACGCTAATGAAAACGTGAGATATTTTAGATTGTTTGAAATTTCACTCTAAATATATTTTTTTGTCTATCAAAGAGTCGATGCTATTTTTTCTCAAAATAAACAATGTATATATGCATTATTTTATTCACATATAAAGAGACGTATTTTTCGTAGTATTCAACATTGTTAAAGTCTCTGCTGCTTACAAAACAAAAAATAAAAAGTTGAATTTTATCTCAAATTTTTCACTCTTTCTATCGAATCACCTCAAATATTTCAAAAATTAAAACAGAGTATAGAAAAATCCTTGTAGATGTCCAACGATTGGGCATTTGCCTAAATCAAATACCTAAAAGTTTCGAGCTTCGATGAGAAACCCGCAACATTTTTATATACACAGTATACACAGAGAGCATTTGTATAAACTAACAAAGACGAGATACGTTAAGCTAGAAATGAAGTTCGGTAAGCTCGGCGGAGTATGAATAAAAGTCCCTTAAATTATTTATTTTTGATCCTCGAGAAAAATGGAGGAATAAAAGTTTGACAAGGTAATCGCGTGATTTGTCCCGACGTAATATTTCACCGGTAACTCGGTGAGTTCGTATGTAAGCACAAAAGTGTGTGATACACGGGCGAGGTGTTGTGTTTGTGTTTCGCATGAAATACGAGGACCAGCCGGCTCTCGATTCGCGGGCGATGGGCGCTTTCTCGCGCCCTCTCGTACGAGGAAGGTGCGCGCGCGTTCGCATCAGAACTATATTCATATTGGCCCCCAGCGATATCCGCGCGTGCTTCTTTACAGTAGGTGGAACGCGACGCGTGTTCTCCACGCCGCTCGACTTGTCCCATCTCATTATTATCTTCTTTCCCTTGAGTTACGACCTTTTTATATTTATCGGATATTTTCTCTCTTTCTCTCTTTTTCCTCCCTTCTCCTTGCCCCCTTTTTCTCGTACTCTCTTTCTCACTTTTATTCATCCTAGTTATGATTCACGGCTTCCACGCACGCTTCTCGCTCGAACACCATACCTCCGGGGCTCCGGGACGCACGCACGCACCTCCGCGAAACACTTTCCCGACGATGTTCTAAGAAGTTATACATAGTCAGTAATAATTCACAACTGGTTACTGACTCGATACACGGTGATCATTGAAAAATTTATTTTTTTACTATTATATTTATAAATAATAATTTTGAAAATTGAAAAAGACTCGTGAAGGATTATTTTACTTGAAATACTGCGCATCATGCAACATTCTATAAATTTCTATGTGTATAAGCAAATTTTTGTTTTAACGACGTTCTGTTTCAAAAGTTTTCCTCAATTATTATCGACGAAAAAAAAGAATAATAATAATAAAGGGAAGAATGTATTCAAAATTTAAAAGCAATAAACAAATTAATAAAATAAAGAAACGCAATATCATTTTTTTATATTTCAAAGAAGGTATTAATTCAATATGTAAATAATGTAATTTTTAAAATAAATAACATCAAAGTCCCATTTTAAGAAGACAATATGAAGTGTCATTTTTCTAAATGCAAATACTTTTATTGCCTTGAGATAAAAAATACATATAGAACATATATGGCTTTAGTTTCTGGCTAAGCTGTAACCTATTTTATTAGATGATTTAAATGATTTTAGAAAAATTATAGTGACCAGAGTATATATGGACTTCTTTTTGCCAGGGTGATCTGATTTGACTCGATTGTAACGCGAAAATGCGATGATCTATCGAAAACGCTCGTAAGGTAAACGTGCCAATAGATGGACATGTCCAATAATTGGACAATTTTCACTATATTATTTTAAAATTTCGATTATTTTTTTATCAATACAATCGTATGGATTACTGTTCTTATACGAAGAAGTGTATTTTTCATAACGTTAATTTATTGAAAAAAAACTCGCTCAACCCTAGAGACAGGCTCGATTTTATGTCCAACTATTGGGACACTCTACATATATATTCAAACGTTTAAGTATTTATTTTTACTAGAAATATTATTTAAAATTAACACATAAAATGAATTTTGAATTGCTAAAATATCAGACAATAGTTTAGATGTGAATTCGAAGCAGATTTTTTTGTTTCAATATTTTTTTAAATAACAATAAAGTGGGAAAATCCTTAGCTGTCCAACTATTGGGAAGTTCACCTTAGTGAAAATTGGCCGGGACCGACGAGGAGAGACCGCGAGACGGATGGAAACGGAAAAGAAGAGCCTGGCGTGGCGAGAGAAAAAGAATAATCTTGAAATATGTATCGCGCGGAAGGCGAGTCGTATGTTTATGCATGCCGCAAAGGGCACTCGGCGTATTTTTCTTTGATACGTCAGGGTGGAAACGCTCGCGGTCTTGCCGAATCGAGATTTGAATAAAAGTATCGAAGTTTCGAGCCGCGAAGAGAGAAGAAGGGAGCAAAGTGTCGACGCTTCTCTAGCCTTTCCCCAGTTCCTATCACGACTTCCTTCGCGTTATTTTCCTTCTCGCGACGCTCCTCCGCTCTTTACAACCGCTCGCGGTCTCATTAAATATGTATAGACTGACTCTCTGATTCTCTCTTCCCCGCTTCCCCGTCCCGGGCGGCCTTCTCCTCATTTTCGGGAGACAAGTCGAGCGAGTCACCCTCCTACTGATAATGGAACCTCATGAATCATTACCAGACGAGATACATATGTTTCGATGTCATATCTCACGATCGACGTAAATCGTCGTACACCCGAGTCGTGTCGTTTTTTCCCCTCACTCACAAATGTCTTACGAATGTTAATAAAATGTACTGCAATTTGTTTTTCAACGTTTATCTGTATACTAGTTTTTAAGATATAGTTCGGTCATTAAGGTATAGTTCTATAGTTTTATCGATTATTTAGGATTTTATTGAAAATTGGTACAATTTTATTCTTTAATATGTTACGTATACCAAATTTAAAGAGGTTTCACCACGTAGAAATTGAGATATTTTATTGTTAAAAATCCCAATTTTCAGTGCTCTCCCATAAGGACCCGTGTAAAATATTGCCATTTTCAATCCTAAATATCTTCAATTCTAGATGGTGAACCTTCTTAAAATCTAGCATAGCTCTTTATTGTATTTCAAAGAAGCTTCTTTGCGAGTTTAAAAAAAATCCTAAGATTATGATTTTCTTGATTTTCATACATACGTAGCACGTACAAGTCACCTTGGATGACCTTGAATTTTGAGTATGTTGTTCTTGAAATAATTTGCAACTTTTCTTAATTGACTTAAGCTCAAAAATCACCTGGTATATATGGAGATAAATTAAAATAATAACTTTTGATTTGACTGTACCTATATAGGCCTATAAGGCAAATACTACTAGAATCAAGGGAAATTTTAATTATTGTAGACGAATTCTTGATTAAACTATTCTCAACATTTTATTGACATTCATTGATTCTTTAATTAAAAAATTCTTAAAGTCGAGCTTTTTAGTGAAAAAATTCTTATAATTAAGTAGAAGTGTTTTCTTATCTAAAAAAGAATTAGCAGTATCCAGATGGAAGGATGAATTGGTAGAGAGAATAAAGAGATATGTTCTGGAAAATTATTTACAAAGATAATTATTTTTTTTTATACAGATAAATTTGCTTGTCTATGTTTTTTTGTATTCCAAAAAAGTTACTCAGTTGATTGACTGACAAACGTCTCTGAAACAATTCCGCTAATCATGATGAGTTAAGAGTGTGAGATTGAAGTGTATGCTTAAGATCTTCTTTCTCTTTTTTTTTTAGTTTTTTTTTTAAATTAACGCAAGAGTCAATCCAAATCTACTGAAAACAAAATTTATCTTATCTAACAAAATTTTCGTTTAAATACGTTATTCAACGATATTTTTCTGTAAATAAAAGAAAATATTGATTAAACTGAAGTGTATAGTTATTTCAAATAAATATTTTCAACAAAATCTGATGTTCTCGATATAGCAAAACTCGATATGATATTTTCTTGACCGAGACCCAGGTAAATATGACAACAATAAAGAGGCTTTCCATACGCAGTAAAAAGTATTTAAAAAGCGAAGGACCTTGCGTTATGTTTTAAGTGAGAAATTTGTAAAAAGAAGGTCGAACAAGATTCTCTCTCTCTCTCTCTCTCTCCTTCGCCCACCCCCGAATGGATATTAATTGCCCGGGAGGAAAAAAGCTAGAGTTATACTGTCGTCGTGGGACAAATCCATTTTAAAGACTGCGAGTCCTCGAGCGTCGTGATTCTTTATTAAGATGAAGAGCCCTGGCAGAAGGAGAACAGTTCTGCCCGAGTGCGCGTATATATTTATAGGAGAGAGAGCGAAAGAGCGAAGAGTTTCATTTCTTCGCGGAACAAATGGCTCGCGAGTTATCACCCCGGCAGAGGCAGGTCCGCTCTCCATTTAAAAAATGTAAATTCGTTAATGCGAACAGTATGCGACGAAGGCGAGAAGAAAAGCGGGGTGAAAAGTGCGCTGGGGATTCCGAGAGCGATCGCGGTCGCGGAAAAGGGCGAAGTGTACGAAAATTCGTTCGCGCTTGAGCCCCTCCGGAGAGAAAGATCCTCCTCTCCCTTACTTTTTTTTTCTTCCCGTCCCTTTCTCCTCGTAGTATCGGGCTCCCTATTACCTGCACCACTATTATCCCAACGGAGAGAAGAAAAATCAAATAAAGTATGCTAAGTTGCCCTTCGAAAGCGGATCGAAAGGTCGCGAGGGGAGAGTCCCGATCTTTTTTCTCATTCCGCTCTTTACTTCTTGCTCCTTTCTCTCGTCGCGTTCCGCCTCTCGGTCAGACATTTTTCGTCGTCATCCCGACTCATTAAGGTGGCTCAACAGTGACAATTCTAGTCAAAATCGAGAAGTCACATAATATTATGAAACGTATCATAATGTTTTGCATTAATGTTTTATTCATCATTTTATTATAAATAATCCCGACTGGAATTTTCGATCCTGGTTTTATATCAAGCTAGTGTCAAGCAATTCGATCAGTTTAATACAGATGGGTGAAGCTTCTCTTGATCAATACTTGATATCTTTTGTAAATGATCATCTCAACCAAGCCTTGATTATATATACAAATTATACAGAAATTTATAAATTCAAATAATGCCAAAAAAAAATTCGCATTTTTTCTTCGTAAATATTTCAATTCTATAAATTTCTATCAATATCTATAAATAATAGGTCAACATCCTAATAGTTGGACAGCTAAGGGTTCTTACACTGTATCTTTATTTTAAAAATATTCGAACAAAAAAATTTGCCTTAAATTCACATCTAAACTATTATCTGATATATTAGAGAACAAAAACTCATTTTATGTGTTAAATCTAGACAATATTTCCAGTAAATAAATACTTGGACGTTTAAATATGTAGGATATCCCAATAGTTGGACAGAAAATAGACCCTGTCTCTAGGGTTGAGCGAGTTTGTTCCAATAGATTAACGTTATGAAAAATAAACCTCTTTGTAGGTGAAAAATAATGCATACGACTTTAGTGGGAAAAAAAATTCAAATATTAAAAATAATATAGTAAAAATTGTCCAACTATTGGGACGTTTACCACAGTATCGTAAAATGTCAATAATAAGCATAATTAGTGTACAAGCACCGAGTGAGCAGCATAACTACGTTTTTTATTTTGGGAACATTACAATGGCGAAACTAAGATAGTCAAAGATAATAATGTTATTTTTAATTTCACAGCCTATTCTTTTCTATTTATTTTCTTTCAATGTTAATATTAATGTTAACTTTCCATTAGTATTTTTCGATATAAGTTTGCGCTATCAACATGTATTTACTATGAATATTTTTATTTTTAATAAAAATAATCCACAATTTTTTTTCATTCCATTCGCTAATCAAGAAATGTAAGGAAAGTTGACTTTAAAAGTATTACCCGTTTATTACAGCTAGATAATTTTACTAAAATATTATAGTTGAACAGCATTATTTAAACGCGATTAAAGATTGAAAATTTTAATAAAACTGTTTTTAAATTGATAACTTATTATCAAAATTACAAATTAAACGAATATGAAATAAACTGGACAGAGATCTCTAAACTTTATTTGTTTATATCTAGAGAAGATATAGATACAAAATTTGTATTATTGAGCAATGTTGAAATTCTGATGATTAAAAATCATATAACTTTGAATCCATTTTTTAATTGGATACAAAAATTTTTATTTTTATTTCGAAACAAAACATATATAAAAAAATTTAACCACGTGTTTTATACTATTTTTAAAAAGACTCAAATTCACCCTTAAGTCGCCTCAGGGAGTAATCGAAGGTGAGTTTCTCCGTTTGTTGAAGGCGAGAGAGGTGACGGAGAGGAATATACAGAAGATAATAAAAAGGACACGCGGAGGATTAACTCGATGATCAACGGATGGGACTCTCGTTCCCTTCGATCGTCGAGAAAACCCGTTTTACACATTTTCCATCGCATTTTTGCGGATGGGATCGGAGTGATTAACTTTTCTTTCGTTTCGAGGGAATTCCACGGGATCGCGGAGCGTGTCCCGTGCGAGTGCGAGCCTCACATCCAATATGCTCTCTCTCTCTCCCCCCGGAGCGTATAATTCACTCGGGCAATGAGAGTATTTCTCGTCCACGAGGTTGGAACGTTTTACGCGCGAAACGCGTGAAAAACAGTTTCGTGGAGAAACCGGATGAAATTTTCTCAGCGTCGTTTCAATGTTGCATTAAGAAACGTTTTCTTTTTCTTTTTTTGCTGTTATTGTTGTTCTACCGTACGGAGAAAAAGTGTACATGTTTATTCACACATCGACAGGACGAACTTCGGGGCAAAAAGATATTGGATATTTCTTATTTTTCGTGATGGGGGCATAGAAGGCTCATTTTGTACAAACCACGAGGCATATCTCGCGTTAGACACGCTGTTAGGAGAGATACCACTTTTTTTATTCTTTCACGTTCCTCCTTCATTCTCCTCTCGCACGATTCGAATCGATTCCTCGATCGACACGCTTGTATTCACGAGCGAGCGCTAGAGAGATTGTTTTTCAGAAATATTATGTAGAAAAAGTTACGATAGAAAAGTATAACGGAAGAAAAAAAATTAGTGATTGAAAGAAAATGATACAACGACACGAATGTTCATTATTATAGATAAAAATCTGAAATTAAGATTGTATGAAGTAGAAGCAAATAAATGTAATTTAAAAATTTGTGATCTTTTCACTATAATGGAGAATGCTTAATTTGTTTCTGCAATTGGATTTAAAAATAAAAGACGATTATTATATGTAGCTAAAAAGAGTTTTGGCCATCTTCTTAATTAATTAATTTCTCGATTGACACGCTTGTTTCTATATGAGCAAGCGTTGGAGAGATTGTTCATGAGAAATATTTTATATTTTAGAATTTATCTGCGAGTGTTATTATAGGTAAAAATAGAAATAGTATAATCTTTCCATTTTTTAAATCTACATTTTCAGATTATATAATGATTAGTAAACGATAATTGTTAATATATGGATTGAATAATGATAATGGCTACCTTTTTAAAAAATACTTATTATTTTATTTATCTTTCTAAAATCCCTGTGAAATTTTGCAAGAATTATTCTCAATACTTGCATTCCTAAATTTTATATGAAATTATTTGTTATAGTTTTACTGATCATATACATACTGATCATTATGCTGTAAAAACTGTAAAATTCCACAAAAGTTATTTGTGTCAATTTTTTTGACAAATATATACTGACATTAACTATACAATATTTTCCTAAACTTCATTAAATTTAGCAACCATATTTTTCTAACAAATATCTGTGCACTGTTAATAAAATACTTTATCAAAATTTGACTCTGTTTGGAGTGTATTTATATAGTTGTTATGATAAGTCAGTATTCCGAAAAGTTATAAAAATTCATATTTTGAATATTTCAGCTCAGCTCGATGCAAAAAGGAAAAAAAAACGAGAGAGCGAATTCATTAATTTGTAAAGATGTGTTCTCAGTGTTCGGACTCGTCGATATTTCTCGTGAGCGGAATCTGAAAAATACTCAGGTGGTTATCTCCTCGCGTGATTTTCTCGAGACCCGTCGAGTGGATTGTTGTTTCCAGGAAGGGACGATTTGGACGTTGTCCGATCGTTTCCGAAAGCAAGAAAAACTGATTGCCGATGATGGAGACGAGAGGATATTCGGGAGCCAAAAGTCGACTCGTTCCTGACGAGTCTATTCGCACCGGTCGCGATCTCTCCGGGAATACGAAACTTTGCCTTTTAATTCTCCCTTCCCCTCGTTTTTTCATCATCCCTCGTCCTTTCTCCCTCGCGCGTTTCGAACCTCCCAGGTTTCGCGGTTCGCGCAAACTGTTTTGAGAAATCGGCCCAACTTTTCTCTCTCTTTCCTCTCTTCAGAGAAACACCTATCGGGAGCGTCTCAATCGATTTCGCGAGAGGGAATCGGCCGATTCGACGGACTCGCCGCATGTATAATACACGCGCGCGCGCATGTATATGCACGAAAAAAAAAGGAAAAAAAAGAAGGGCGAATCTCGAAGGGAGAGACGAGAGACTTTGGCACAAGACTCGATCGACAATTTTTTCCTCACCGCGCCGGTTTTTCTAGATCGAGACGAGAACGCGGCGAATCATCGGCACGCGCGATCCGGTCCCCGAAAACGCCGTGGAGAATCCTCATCGCCGGGCGAGTTCACCTCCAATGGGAACGCAATGAGAACGAACGGAGGGGCGAGTAAGAAACGAAAATAGCGAGCCGCAGTATCGATATTGCGATCGGTAAAAATAAAATGGGGGAAAAAAAAGGAGCGAAGTTGTTCGAGCAACGAAGAAAATGCTCCCCCGCGCGCTTCATCCGGCGCGTTTATATACCCTTTTTATTCTCTCTCCCTCTTCTGCTTCATCTCATTCCGCTTCTTCGTCTCGTTTTTGTTTCTCTATGATGCCCAAAGGCTCGGGCCCCCTTGAATTCCCCCTGCCGACGTTTTTCGAAGTAATTAAGCGAGGTATTAAATCACTCTCCAGCGAGAAAGTCCCGATTCGACGTCGCTCTCGCGATCTCATCGGCGTGTCTCCTACTAATTAATAGATTTCGATCCGTTGCTCCCCGAGAATCGAGCTTTCACGAAATTTCTCATCTCCTTCAATCCCCCTGCCAATAAATGCTGTACATATACATATATGTATACGTACATACCCTCAGTCGTGCAACAACGCGTTTACTCGTAAATTCCGAAATAATGTATGCGAAAAAATGTGTTCTGATAACGATCGGAATTGCCTTAATTATACCGCTGGATTCCAACCTGATGTAAACACACATTTCTTGCATCGTGTGTGAAATATTTTCGAAAACATTCACGCGATGCATTCGCAACTTTCGAAGCAATGCTTTTTTTCGAAACATTGCTCGTGACAAGATTAAAAATTTTTTTGGAGTTCGTCAAAAAATGTTAATGTGAGTATTATTTTGTTTACTTTTGCACATTTGTTTTTTCTTTCATTTCTTTTCTTTTAATTTTATTTTCATTGTATATTTTTCAATAATTAGCTCATATAAGTATGCGTCTTATTTCATATCGCTGTGAATGAATTTTGCTAATAGGTAATTGAAAAATTATTCGTCGCTTTTTATAGATATCGAATCCACAATCATTTTTTTTAATTCGATCGAAAGAAATACATATTTCGAGCATTGCATAGTAACTAATCGTGATAAAATTGCATACTTTGAAATTGAATTTCTCAAGTAAATGGTTAATAGAACCTATCAACGACTTATTTTATTGTACATTTCGTACAAAGTCTACAGCTCATTTTAATTTTAGATTTTTGCCTAATAACACTCATTATGGCACGACCACTTCAATTCTTGATCGATGGACTCTGACTTCATGCAACTATTAAACGACCTACCAACTTTTTTTACGGATACATAGATTATTATTTTCATATTATGTATGGAATGGTTTTGTTCACTTACAATCACAATCAAATAAAATTTATGATAAATAAAAACATAATGAAATTAGTAAAAATATAAGAATAACATAATAAACTAATAATCAGACGAAGAATAAAGAATAATACAAACAATATAAAAATCCAAAAATGAAAATTAATAATAGAAGAAGAATACCAAAGAAATAATAATCATAACAATGAAATAAAAATAATAATGATGGATTTAAAAAAATATGTACTTAAAAATAATACTGTAATTAAAAACATTATGATAAAAATTCTTTTCGTCATGATTATCTAATTTTACACGTGGTCAATACAAATCTCTAAACAAGTCGAAATGCATTATATAGTTGTTGATTAATTTCCATATTATATTGTTATTTATTTCTATTGAATAATATGAAAAATATGAAACGTACATCTTGTTTAAAAGCATACGTATAATTAAATTAGTGTTTATTTTATCACACGTATAATTATTTCGTTGTCCTACTTTTATTTGTCATATTTTAGTTATCTTTTATAATTTGATTTCATTTTGTCATTTTGTGTTACTTCGCCGTGAGATATTATTTTAAGGTGTTTTGTCACCTTTGCAGACCTGGTACCAATTTTTTCACCTTAATAATTGTACAAACACCAATTGACACAGAGATTGAGGAAGCCCGAAATAACTTTGGCCTTATTGCATCGCGTTTCGAGAGCGTCGATTCGGAGCTACGAAAAATCCTCTGGTGGGTCATTCACTCGGTGCAATCATCTTGTGAAGGAAGAATACGCGAAAGAGGATGCAAAGATTAGCGCACTTACGGGAGGACACCGAGAGCCTGAAGCGTCGTATCATGCGAAGAAGAAGAAGAAGAAGACGAAGAAGGATGGAGGAGGAGGAGAGAAGAGAGAGCGTGCGAGAGAGAGAGAGAGAGAGACGGCGAGAGGGAATGAAGAGTAACAAGAAAAAGTGGAGCAAAAAGAAGAAGAAGGGCGGGAGGAGGGGACACAGAAGGGGGCGAGCGTCCGCGGCAGTGTTTCGGCAGGCTATAATCAATTCTGATTGCAGTCCGGAATCGCGACGGCGGCGGCGGCAGGAGCGCGCGATCCACTCCCCGATAGCCGAGAAAAAAAAGGGGTGAGGGTTCCTCAACTACCGGAGCCCCTCGGCCCGCCCCGCCGTTCCTTCTCTCCTCTGACAAGCTTTTATTCTCTCGCTTTTCGATCGTGCGCCGCGAGCATGAAATTCGGTAACGGGGCGCTAGGCCCGATCCGCCAAGTTATCGCGGGCTCCCGCGAATAAAAATTTCGTTGCGCGGAAAATAGGCGAGCGCGCGGAGCTTTTATTTCGCTTGCTCTCGAACCGTCGGGAAATTCGTCGGCGTGTTCATCTCGACGCTTCCGGAGATCGCGGACGGACGATCGAGGATCCTCGCTCCGGGGCGCGCGCGCGATGCTCCCGATCGATCCAGAAATGCACAGCTGCTCGCCGAAACTCATCCCGCTCTCGGTGATGTTGGGATCCGGGGATCCGCGCACCCGCGAGAGAAATCGAGAAAGAAAGATAAAACTCTCGTTTTGAGGAACGACGGAAGAATGCATCCCGCTCTTTTCTTGCCCGTGTCTTCCTCGTTTCTTTCCTCATCGGCCTTTCTCTCCTCTCTCTCTCTCTTTGCACGAGGAGAAGAGAAGAGACGAAAGAGAGAGAGAGAGAGAGAGTTAAATCTCTCGGAGATACTCGTGATGCATCGCCAGGAGAGAAAGAAAAAGAGAGAGAGAGGGAGGGAGAGAAAGATAGAAATAACGAAGAGGGAGCCCGCAGGCCTTGATCCGCCGCGCGCGCGTTCGCTTCTTACGATCCCTTATATCCGCGCGTCCGGCCCCATTAGTAGTCGGCTGGCCCATCATTCAATAACGCTCTCGATGCTTGCTGCCGTTGTTGCTGCTGCCCTCCCTCCCTCTCTCTCTCTCTCTCTCTCTCACTCTATCTTTTTCTCTCTCTCTTTGCTCCGTCGTGTCCACGTTTGAAGCTCTTCTCTCGTCAGTCTCCGCTCTATCTTGCTCTTACGTTTCGCCCATTTCGTTCCGTTCGTATAACGGGTGTCCGGCGATTTCCAAAATTCCATCACTTTCGTGCTTCACTCGTCGATTAAAAAAAAATTTTTTTTTTGTTTATTTTGTATTAAAAAGAAAATAACGAAGAAAAGTAATTGTGGAGAGCTAAACAGTCTACGTTCTCTATTTATCGTTCATTCTATTGAAACCTTTCGTAAAATAGACATGTGAAACGTCTTTCTCGTGATTATGGTTCATAAATGATTTTACTTGGAATATGTATAGTGCGTCGTGAGACATTATTTGAAGTATGCATATGATTTGATAGCGATTGACAAATGTTTGACGTGCATAAACTAAATTGTGTGTGATTTTAACATCTACGAAAAAAAATTAAATAAAAAAATAAAGCGAAGAGTAGATAAAGATTTTTCAAGCAATGAAGGACGAATAAATTTATCAAATATATCGAATATAGTTGAAATTACAAGTTAAGATACTTATATTTAATTTTCAATTTGTATTTTATTTTATTAAAAAAAAAATAAAGCAGTAATCGCACATTTCAAATTGATTAAAAACTTGTATTTATTTACTTTTACATTTAAAATATTAGAAAATAATAAAAACCATAATGAAGAATTTTCAATTCGTTGGTTCTTTTACTAATAAACAAAAAAATTTTCAATATTATCGTATCCACAAATAAAGAAAACAAATTTCAATTCCACGTAAAATATTCATGGAACATTGTGTACGTAAAGAATTAAAAAAAATATATATATAAAATCTCGGAGAAGTTTGAGGAAAAAAGTGTGAGTATGAAAAATAAATTGGTGGAATGTGATAAAGTGGGTAAAAAAAGGAGGACGAGTGGAAAATGGACGTTGCCGAAGAGAGAGGATGAACGATTCGATCGTAACAATTACCCGTACCCCTTGTAACCCGCGAAACGTTTCGGGATCTCCGCGATAAAACTGGCTTCCCTCGGGCTTCACCGTGTCACGGTATGTTCTGCATACATTAATGCGTAACGAGATTTTTCGTGGTTATTCCTCAGCGAGTATTACGAAAAGAGGAGAGCCTAAAAAGAAAGCATGGAAAGAGGTACGCTGGCTTTCGAGTGACTCCCGGTGAAGAAAACAAGGGAAGGATCGAGAGACCGGGACGAATGCCAGGTTATTAGGCCTCGTACGTTTCAGTCATTAAACCGATACGAGTGGCCGCAAGGGCATGCAACGACTCAATGTTAAAAAATAATAAAAGTAGTAACGACTGTTTTTTTATAATCGTTTATCGTTCGAGCCATTTTGTTCCAAACATTATCTTAGATAAGCAAAGACGAAATACTGAGAATAATTGCAGTGATATACCCAATACTATATAACACGATACATTATTTTAATAAAAAATATACAGCACGATGTATTAAATATAATATATTAATTATCTATACGTTATTATTAATAAATTTACTCTAATTTTGCACAAAAGATTTTATTAATTACCTATATTGTAAAATATTGAAATATTAATATTGTAATATAAAAAATATATAGTATTGGATTGGTACATTTTTTTTTTAGAAAATTTTTCTTTTTTATAATGCACTAAAATTTCAAATATACACTGAAAATTGTTTATTGTTAGGACGACTTTTAATACTTTTAATTGATTGTAATTGAATTATTTTAATTATTTATACTTTATCAGATTAACGATAAAATTAACGATTTACTAAATTACATTTAATTACTTCAAGAAAATATTTTTGCTGGTGTAAGATTTTATCAATTATAACTATTATATATTTTGTGAATATTGTATAATATATTTAAATTTCAAATATATTTTTATATTACAATAATTTCATTCTGAAAAAGACTATACCAATAAGATAATATTTAAAAAGTATAGTATTATACAAAGTGACAGTATAGACCATTTCTTTTAATAGACTTTATATTCAATGTTTATGAATCATAAAGCGCAAGTTGTCAGTGTCACATTATTTGTCAAATTTACCTCAACAAAAAAAAGGGCTGCAAAGTGTCGGAAGTGGATTTCTTTTTTCACAGATTTGACATCGGGCGAACGGATCTCGTTGAAGGCAAACGATTACGCTTGGGTTAAACTACTCTCATAGATGGAAAATGTTTGGAGCAAGATATCATTGTCACATCATCGCGCCATCCTGATTAAGAGCTTTCATCGTGTCTGGAGCGTGCAAAGTCTGCGCGATAGTCTGAGCCTCACTCGCTCGGTTCAGCGCGGACGTCTGCACTCCCGGAGACGTGTCTCCTAAAGCGTTCGAGCAATTTTCTTCGAACTCGCAGATCATTCACGCTTCCACTTCGTATCATTATCACTCGGACATGCGTACGATCGCTCCGTCATCGCGCGAAGCCTTATCAAAAATCTTCAAGAAAAATCTCACGTGTCAATATTAAATACAATATACTCATCGTTTTCATTGCACTCATTTTTTAAATTGTCGTGTACGTTTTTCAAATTTGAGAAATTTTTTTGTATTTCTACAATCATTAAAATTAATATTTAATTAATAATTGAAATTATGCATGCTTCTGTACTATGTCGTGTATGTTTTTCAAACTTGAGAATTTTTTATATATTTCTACAATTATTCAAATTAATCTTTAATTGACAATTGAAATTATACATCCTTCTATACTATGTCGTATACGTTTTTTTCAAATTTGAGAAAATTTTTTATATTTCTACAATTATTAAAAAAATAATATTCTACTTCAATTAAAAGTATTAGTATAATATTTCATATAGAGATTTTTATCCAATAGTTTTTGCATAACTGAATGGAAGGACATATTTTTTCCATGAAAATTGATATTGAAAATAAAATAACTATATTCATAAAATAGTGGGAAGTAAATACACATAAATAGGCAATTTTTAATTGAATGCATAATTATGGCTATCGATTGTTAATTTTGAAAGAGTTAGATACCAAATATTGAAGTCCAGAAGTCAAACACATGGGAGTCGACACGTGTTAACTCGCCAACTTTTTCGGCATGGTTCTGCTATCGTATTATGTCAAAAGTGTCAAAACTGATTAAGAACGATTTCGCGTGCGTGTCGTCGAGTCGTTTGCTCCGCGTTTCGCGTGTCAAAAAATGGGAAAATGCGAGACAGTGGAGAATGACTGACGAGGGTTTCTACCACGGGGAGGCAACAAGTGGCATCCGGCACGCTTTGCTTGCCCTCTTTGCCAGTTTCTCGGTGCGTCACTCACGAAAAGACGAGTCTCGTTATACCTTCGATCAACCCCAGAGCCAAAAATTTTTTTCGAATAGAAAAAAAAATATCATTAGAAAAATTTTATTCGTTCATTCAATAATGACACAATGATAATATTTTTTTAGTGGACGAATTAAATGTTTCTAAGACACCTAAAGGTTTATTTCATTGAAGTTTTAGAATAAAATAAACTGAATGGCTTGATCCAAAGCCTTCCAACCAATTTCGTGGTTTGAAAGATTTTTATGAAAACGTTGAAAGGCAGTCATAATTGGTCGAAACTTATACTGGTCAAAAAACCAACAAAATTTTAATATCTTGAAATGCCTTAAAATTTGTTAATTCGTTGTAAATTTATTTGTGAAATTTTTCTCGAGATCTTAAGGCCTCGGAATCCCTTTAAACATAGCTGTCAATGTGGTGCAACATTTACAAGAAGAAATATATTGGTTTAAAGGATAATTTTATATATAAATCATTCAAAATATATTTTCGACAGTTCTCTTTTCAATTTACTTGGATCTGCTAACTCGAACTTCCCTGAGTATTTAATAAAATAAATAAAATAAATATTTTGTTACTCAATTGACCATAGCTGGTGCCCAATATTATATAAATTTGTACCCAGTCTGCATCAAATGAAGTACGATTTCGCGTCTCAATAATAGAGTTTTTTTTTCTATCGAAAGGCTTATTGAACGGTGGATACTTATTTTGAGAATACGGAAACGAGGAAAATGTCGTTCGACGCGTTCTCTGGTCAGAGACCTTTTTGGAGAGAGGCAGGAGAGTCGTGAGGATTGTCGGAGAGCGAGAGAGAGAGAGAGAGGAAGATAAAAGGATAAAAGGAGAAATATAGCACGAGACACATGCACACGCGGCTCGTGGATAATTGATAGCGGAATGCTAATAACCCGGACGAGCTAGGAATTATAATAAGTTTCTTGCGGGTCTCGTGTCGACGAAGCTGCCGTTGCCGGCGGCTTCTGATTCCGGCGCTCACGGCGTTCTCCGTTCCCGACTCGCGGCCTCTTTCAACAGACCCCTTCCTCACCGTCCGCTTTCGTCAAACCGCAGTCGATCCGCGTACCGCGATTCGTTAATCCCTGTCATCGGGAACGAGACGATCGATTAATCCGTACCAAAGCTTCGCTGTCGTTCCAGCTTCCACGCACGATTTCTTATCCGATTCTCCGGAGCAACGATTATTTTTTTCCTCCTGCAACGCACGCCGCTCGTCCGATCCAAATTCGCCTCAACTTTTCGTCGTTTACCGGAAATAAAATTGAAAAATCCGTAACTCCAATGAATTCTCCGGATCGAGAACAACTTTATCTGAATTTTAATCTAATTTTATGATTTTTTTCAAAATTCTTGGGAGGTAGAATTAATTCGTAGTTTTAATTTGAACAACTAATACATTTTTTTAAAAATTGTTTAAGAGTTTGTCAAGCAAGCAAAACAAAAAATTTTCTCTTTGGATGGTTTTTTCTAAATATTTGGCTCTCGTGTCAAGTACTCGAACGTCGAAGACCGTCGTGCGTAGACCTAGGTCAGTTAAGCCACGCGGGCCGAGTCGCGAAATCAAAACAGAGACACGCGCTTTTCGCGTTTCTTCCGAATACGAGAACCCGGGAACAATTGGACCCTCGGGAGATACCGAAAGATCCCCCGTTCGAATCTTTCATTATTCTTTTATTTTTCTCTCCTCTTTTTTTCTCATCGAAGCGCCTCTTGAATTTCGTGGTAAATCTTTCGTACCTTCCAATTTACTTTCTCTGAACCCGATCAATTGATTTTCCATTGCTCCTTAAAATTATTCACACACCTAAAACTTTATACCCCTAAGAAATTTGTATAGTGTAAACTATTGATTTTTGTACGTTTATTTTTATTTCGTAGAATTTTAAATGTGAGTGAAATTTTTAATTAAACTAATAGAAGTTATGACGAAAAATGTGACACTTTTATTGCTCGACATATAGGGAGTGCATCTTAAATTTTTAATTGGTAGTGGTAAATCTTTTTTTTTTTAATTGATCAGGATATTAATACTGATACTTTGAGTGTGTAAGATAAACGTTTCAATAGTTGGAATATGTCCCAATACTTGAACGATACTTTCTATTTATTTTCAATGTTTTAATTCTTTTTCTTAATATAAATATATTATGTAACATAAAATAATATAAAATAGGGATGATTTTATTCCATGCAATGCATTTTTGCATTTTTTGTTAGCGTTGAACTATTAACAAAGCTCTTTTACCACTAGGAATGGTTGATTTTGTTGTCCAACTATACCTGCATATTCAAATGTTCCAGTACTAATTTACTATAAATATTGCTTTAAATTAAGATATAGAATGAGTTTTTGATAGCTAACATATCGGACAATAATTTAAATGCGGATGTAAAGTAGAAATACTTTTAAAGGAAAAATAAAGTGAAAAAAATCCTTATAGACGTCCAACAATTGGGATATTTACCTAGACGTTTTCATGTAGTTCCCAAGAAACATGTATTTTTACAGTACCGAGGCAAACTATTTTAAGATTCACGCGTTAACTACGTGAAAATTACTTTTCAACTTTTTCATTAAAATTTGGTATATACTCAGATTAATGTGATATGATGAATTTCAATAACATCCATCGTTTGGAAAACGAGTTATTTACCTTTGAAAATCGTTTTGTTTTAACTTCTCATAAGAACGCGTGGGTTGAAAGGTTGCAATCACTTATGGAAATATTTTCAAAAATACGGTTCTTACTGCATTTGCTAAAAATGTTCCTTAAATTTTAAACATATCTCAATATCAAAGAACGTAAGTATTAATTTTCGTTCAATCATCTTCGCAAAATAATTGCACTCGATGATTTCTGATTCACACGCAAGATGAATTCGCGCGAGTGAAAACAAGCGTGTGTATTTTCTTGATGACAATGTAGTTTGCAAAGTGGAGCAGTACGTTAGTCCTACTCTTCGCTTCTCCACTCATGACCATATTTTTTCATATTTCGTTTTGAATTTGGCTGCTTTAAAAAAATGGGCAGTACGTTAACTTTACTCTTCACTCCTCTACTCAAGACCATATTTTAAATTAAATTTGGCGTTTTAAAACTGCAGAAGAGTTTTTTTTTGAGTAAATTTACTTTAAAATAGTCATTTTTTTATAGCAGCCACATTCAAGATGAAATACGAAAAAATAATGTCAAGAGTATAGAGAAGTGAAGAAATACAGTTGACGTACTGCCATAAAAAATGGACCATATTTTGAAATAAATGTACTTAAAAAAAAACTCCTCTGCAGTTTTAAAAAGAAAAATGTAACTTAAGGAGGTACTTGCGCTAAGGGCCGTATCAAGTTTTTTCCCCCGTGTAAATTAAAGGCAAAGTCCCGGGTTTTTATTTTTATAAGATATTGTCTTGAAAAACCACGTGAACGTTCTTCACTATTACATTAAAATACTG